>JBBPMP010000001.1:305661-374543 GCA_038090395.1 Boletales sp. KT-2023a
AGACGCGACAGGGAGCCTCCGAAGGGGGGTCAAAGGTATCCATTATTGTACTCACCGCCCCCCCCCCCCCCCCCCCCCCCCCCCCAGAGAATAATCTCTTCCTCGTCAAGAGGCTCATACAAAGAACGGACATGCGGAATCCCGACCCGGGCGCGAAACGGTACACCTCTCTTGCGTGGGCCGCTGCTCTCGGCCACGAAGAAACATTCGAGTTTCTTTTGACCGCTGGCCACGACGACGAGGAGCTCAGCAGAGTGTGTATTCTACGTATCGTCCACGCTTCTACACCGGCTCACGCCCTGACGACTAGGACGCAGAGAATAATACGATTCTCATGCTTCTCGCTGATTTCAAACCCCCACCAATTAATTCGTATGCTCCCGGTCCATCTCAGGTCGACCAGTTGGGTGCCGCACTTCGGATGGCTCGGTTATACTATGACCGTTATACGTGGATCCTTGACTGGTCCAATTCTCAGGGAAAAACCGCGCTCCACATAGCAGCTCTGAGAGGAAACGAAGAACTCGTTCGCGTGCGTAGTTTCTGAACTTTTCAGTTCCCGCGTCTTACTTTCTCCTTATGCATCAACGATTCGTTTTTAGATGCTGTGTGACCTGGGTGCTGATTTTGACCTGGCTGACAATAAGGGCAACACTCCTCTCCACTAGTGAGTTTCCGTTCTTGTCTTCACAGCGTCAAACCAAAGCTTCCACTATTAGCGCGAGTTCCTGGGGACACATACCGGTACGGATTTAACTGACAGTCCGCGATGCATCGCTCACTACATAGCTCAGATCGTTCAACTTTTGATTGAACGGGGTTGTCAGTTTGCGGCGCGCAATAATGATGGCTTCACTGCCTCGGATTACGCTTACTCGTGAGTCGCTCTCCTACTTCAACAAATATCCTCTAATAATTGTTGCCAGGTTTAGCACTAGAGACACCTTGCAGGACTCGGCACGTCTGCAATTTGAGAACAATAAAAAATCTCGACGTATGGTCTTTGCTCAAGCGGCTGCCCGAGGCAACGAATGGGGAGGGGGGCTGGTGATAGATCTGGCTGCTCATCTTCCCATCAAACCGAAAGATTTTGACAGTGTTGTTGCGCGTATGCGAAGCGGCTCTGGGGGGAGTCGTACGACAACGACTTCAGACAGTGGCGATTTCGACTTTGCCGGGGCTCCACCGAATGTGGCTGCGAGTCTATCATCACTCTCGTCTTCCATGTCTCATCACCCTAGACAGCCACCACAATTTTTGCATTCACCGCCACCGAGACCAGACAACATACCATCCACGAGCAATGGTATCCTTTCCACCCCTTCCGTTGGACCATCCCTGACACTTTCTGTAAACCCACCACATCAAACTTCACTATCGCCTATTGTTAATCGGATGCGAGAACGGGATGCCGATGAAATGGAGAAGTACATGAGACGAAATCGAAGTGGAAGCGCAGGAACGTCTTCGACGGATAACAGGTCACAAGCTGGCCCGACTTTTGGTTCGGGGGTGCCGTCAGTGAGTGGTGATGAACTCGATGGTATTTCTTCGCTAGGGACGACGGCGCCAAGAAAGCTCCTGCGGCCATCTTTTTCCGCTGCACAGCTGCGAACGTCGCCTTCCACGATCCCGTCGCAGGCAACGCAGGGCGACGCGTCTCGGAATAGGGCTGGGACGAACCCGAGCAGTGTGCGACCTGGGCAGCCGACGCTGTCTCCTACTCCGATTGTCTCGAGGGCGTCATCGTCTGACTCCCCTCGCTATGAGGAGAAACTAGACGAAGAGCCAGAGATGTATGCCGGACCTCCGACACAGTACGCGCACTTCCCAGAACCGCCGAGGAAGAGCAACCGCGGTGCATCGTCGTCTGCTGCGGCTGCGATTACACGTCGGCTGCCGTTTAATTTGCTGTCGAAACCCACACCACCACTACCGACGGAGCATGGACACAGTGGTCATCGGAGAGGGTCGTCAACGACGTCGATCCGAGGATGAACAATTGTATGTAACACGTAGGAATGAATGTCTTTGTTGTTGGATACGTAGTCGTCGGAGAATGCCGACGAAATGTGATGATCACCCCAAAAAGGCATTTTGAACAGTCGCGCACCAGCTCAGAGCTTCGGTTATGTTTTCAATTCAGCCCTTCTAGCATTCTTTTCCCTTCCACCTTTTCCCCGATGGCCATCCCTTACAACGTCGACTCTGACCCCGACCCAACCTCCCAAATCGCATGGCCTGCCGCCCGTCACAGGCAGCGCACCTCCTCTGGCCTCGAACAAGTACCTGAACTTTCCAGCGAAACACCAGTGCTCTATCGTAGCACGGACGACTCCGGGAAGCGCGCAACAGTCCCAACCGAACACCCCCGGCACCTTTTATCTACATGGAACCTCGTAACTCTCAGCATATCTATGGCAGGAGCCCAAGTTGCATGGACAGTGGAGCTTGGGTAAGTGTTGTCGACCAGCGTGTGCAAGGCGTGGTGCATGATTGGGTCGTCATCAATGATGCCCGTTGTAGATATGGCACCCCATTCCTCCTATCTCTAGGCATATCCGAGCAAGTAACGAGTCTCGTCTGGCTGGCTGGCCCCATCAGTGGCTTAATCGCTCAACCTCTTATTGGTGTGTACACCCCCCTCACCTGCGCTAATTTCGCGACGGATAATCTTGCTCTCAGGCGCCATCTCAGATTCATCACACTCCAAGTTCAGGCGGAGATATTGGGTCATTCTTTCAACCGTGGCGCTAGTCATATCTACAGGTGCACTTGCTTACTGCGAGAGCACCGCCTCATTTTTTGTCGACTTGTTCGGTGGTGGTGATGGCGATTGGGATCCCGAACGTCAGAAACAAGTGTGTCGTCGTGGTACAAGGATAGACCTGCGCTTATATCGCTCCTTTCAAGGTGTCGAACGTCGCCATCGGCATCGCCGTCTTTGCATTCTATGTCCTGGATTTCGCGCTCAACGCCCTGCAGGCATCCCTACGTAATCTTCTTTTGGACATTACCCCCCCTGAACAACTCAACGCAGGAAATGCTTGGCATAGTCGTATGAGCCAAGCAGGCAATATCGTTGGATATGGATTTGGTACGTCCTCGTATTAATTACCGTATTGGTGTGTTTAACGCGTTGTGGATAGGATTTTTACCGCTCGCAAAGCTTCCCTTTCTGAACTTCCTGGGAGGTGATCAATTCCGCAAATTCTGTGTTCTTAGTATCATGATCCTTGTTGTGACCGTCTGGATCACTTGTTTCTTCCACGAAGAGAAGGAAACAGTTGATAAAAGTAAAACGAGGTCGGACATCTTGTTGCATCATTACCTTTCCTAAGCTGATCACTCGTATGCAAGGCACAACAAACTTTTCGACGTGTTAGAGAACATCTATTTAGCCATCATTACCCTTCCCAAGCCCATTCGGAGAGTTTGTCTCGTGCAGCTGTTTGCCTTCATGGGATGGTACGTTGGCTTGTGGTTGTGCGCCTATTTACATGACCTTCGGCCAGGTTTCCCTTCCTTTTTTACTCCACCACTTACGTCGGTCAAGTCATGGCTTACCAGCTTGGCCGAGAACCTGACATTGAAATTGCTACACGGACCGGCGAATTTGCGATGCTCCTTTACAGTATCGGTATGGTTTTCTATATTCTTCTACCGCTGTTGGTTCGACTGGCTTTCTACAGTGGCTGTTATTGCCGGTGTTGCTCTCCCCACCCTCGCACGCCGCGATCCCAATCTCCTCCCTGAAGAGGGCGACGATGAAGAAACACATATTCAGCGCCTCCGTCTTCATCTTCGTCAATGGCGCGAAGAGGCTCTTGCTTCAGGGAAATCCGTCCGACTCCCTCGGAGACCACTTCTCTTGAGGGACATCTGGATGGCTGCTATGGTGCTTTTTACGGTACTTATGTTCTCTTCGTTTTGGATAACTACAGTTCCCGGAGCAATCGCTCTGATCAGCCTTGTTGGAATCTGTTGGAGTGTAGCTTGTTGGGTACCTTTTGCAATCATCATGGAGGTGTGTTTCTTTTGTCGTGTTTTGTGCCTTACGTGTTGACCGCGTCGATACAGTTTCTCAAAGAGATGTCTGAATGCCCGCCTGCCACAACCATTTCTCGACGACCAGCTCGACGCTCTGATGATGAACGTGATCCGCTCATGCAACGCGAGCCTGGGAACCCAGAAGTGGATGGCGTTTCCGCCGGCGAACCACTAAATGGGGAAGAGGTGAAGCCTCTCGCAGGAGGCACAATTCTCGGAATCCACAATTTGGCAATTGTGATGCCCCAATTCATTGTATGTACTATCCCTTTTTTTTGCTTGGGAGCACATTTAACGGATGCACAACACAGATCGCTGTTGTAGCAAGCTTCATCTTCCATATCGTTGATGGATCCGTTTCTCCCGAACCACTTCCCACACAACCTGAAAACTTTCTTTTCGTATCGGGTGGCCTCGGTGATCACACCACTTACTTTGGTAAGAATGGTGTAGCTTGGGTATTACGGTTTGGTGGACTCTGCACGCTCTTGGGAGCTGCGTTTGCGAGGATGGTGCCACCGACGAAAGCGGAGAAGAAGATCCGGGCTGCATTTAAGGTGTTGAAAACGTTAAAGTCGGAAGAGGAGGAAGAACCTTGAAGCTGGACCATAGCACTTGGATGGGCGGAACAGTGATGAACACCATATGCTTGCATATTTTTCATTGTACTGCGACAGTCTAGGCACGGTTTTCACTTTCGTTAACGTTTTGCTACCATGTACGTGTATGAACTATAATGTGCCCATTTTCTGGATGCAAGAGCTAAACAGCCATCAATGCAATCGCCCAATCCCATCGACTTCCTTGTCTTGAAGCGATATAGCAAGTAGGCACGACTGTAAGGGCTGGCATTTCACTTCCGAACATGGCGTCGAGGAAGGGGGCGATGCCTATTTTACGTTTGAAGATATTCTTAGCGCACTGAGCGAGGGTGAGGATCAAGATTCGACATACGTCTCCCATCTCCGCTCATAAACACTTTTGCCACCAAGGTACGATCCAAAAAAGGCGTGAAGTACTGTACCATTTTCATTCGTACGACTGCCTGCGCGATCAGTCCGTCTCGCGGGCCATCCATGGTGGAGTCCCGTACGAAAACGACGGCGCAGGCCTCTGAAGAGGTTGGAAGACCGGATATTTCATAGTGAACCTGGATCTCGGCGTCGAGCTGTTGAATATTTATATCGTCTTTTTTATTTTAACAGTCAGAAAACGTTACGAGAGTCAAAAACGCAGGTAATGATGATCGGAGAACGTTACCTTGAACGAAGTCAGGTGACTTGACTAGTATCTCTTCCTCCCCACCCTCTTCGTCGAATTCTGCATCACGTGAAACAAATCGGCCGCTGTGTACGAGGACTTGCTTCTCTACACGGGCACCACGTGGAAGGGACGAAAGAACCGCATAGAGCGTCGGTGTCAACTTGATTTGTGGTCAGTGTGATCGAAGACGAAGAGCAAGTCGGACGTACCCCGTCAACACATTCCACATGGTTTCGAACATGGTCCACGTCAGGCACACGAACGAGATAATAGATCGCAAGCTGAACCCATCCCCCCTCACCCTTTCCGTAACATGGAACGTCGTCTATTTCTGATGTGGAGACCGAGTCACTCCCACCAAACCCGCCTTCGCTGCCATCGCCTAACCTAGAGTTTGGCGCAGCGCGAATGATTCGTGAGGTGTGTTGTAGAACCAAGGCTGTCTCGAGCGGAAGTGTGGAGGCAATTGTCGATGGCGTAGCTGAAGGCGATGGCAGAGTCATGGAAGAAGGTATTAATCCGATCTGGCCTGATACGAATGTATATGGTGGTATCTGCGCAGTGGGCACGCCCATTTAGAAGATGGGGCCAAAATGTTGACATCCGAGGGAAGACTCACGCACACTGATAGCTTGTGAATAGGGACCTATGTTTGCAGGTGCCCAGTAGCTCAAGCTCTGAACATGAAGGGCCATCCTGCGTCCTCTCTCTCCTTTCATCCTCATCGCAACAACCTTCTTATCCAGCGCTCCATCTGGTCCCCCAACCCATGCCAAGCAATCCAGTGTAACCCCTACCCCACCGACACCTACGCAAGCTCTCGCAGGCGGTGACGCACCAAAAAACGATGCGTAGGCAGAATTCGCAGAGGAAAACGTTGATGGGTCGAGGTCTGGAAGGAGGAGGGTTATGGTAGCCGAAGTGGGAAGGAGCTCCAAAGAATTTGTGCCCAACAAATCTAGTGGACAGTGTTGGCAACAGAATGATGGCGACGCCTCTACTCACTTTGAAGTATTTCAAAGCATTGTGTGACTTCTTCTCCGATGTTGAGAGGGCGTGGATGAGACGCTGGAAGGCGAACGTTGCCGACCGCAATCCACGGGCCGATACGACGGATGGATGTACCGAACTCAGGCACTACGTGTGATTGGAAAGACCAGGACGTCGAGGCTACGCTGGGTAGAGAGTTTTCTACGCGCATGCGCAAAGTCTCAAACGGCCGCTCAAGTAGGGGAGGGATGACGAGACTGAGATTGGTTGCTGGATCAACATCCTTCTCGACCAGTAACGCATGTTTGATGCGCAGATAAGCCACGGGAGCGATGTCGGTCTGATTCACCACCACGATCTCATCTGCCTTGATGTCGATGAAACTCTTGAACAGCGGACTATCGACTGTGAAGGATTCGTACTCTCCGCCTTCTCCGCACGGATGTGTACCGAATCTCTTGTGAAGAGACAGAAGTTTGGGTTGCATAAAGGACAGCGATTTTGTAAGGTCTGAAGGGGTAAGTCCCGCACCGGCGACCTTGATGAGGATGGCGTTTATTCCTGAGGATATCATTTCAGAGAGGAGAGAAGTTTGATTGCGTTGCCAGAGGTAGGCGAGAGGTGTGAGCGAAAGACGACGGCAGCTGTGAGCGAATGAGTGACAGAGCGAGGAGGGGTTGGGTCACCGACACATGTTCTACGCGTACACGTTGGTAGTTTGAGAGAATTGCACCGACGGAGACGGCTCGGATGTCTGGATGGTGATCCTGGAAGACGAGTTAGGTGTCGCGAGAGGGAGAGGACAAGAGACAAACCAAGACGTCGGAGAGCAATGCATAGAGGTCCTCTGTCTCGTCGCCAGCAATACCACCGCCGCCAGCGGAGGTGAGGCCATACTCTGCGGCCTGTTCTACCGGACTGCCTCGTATGACACGTCTGTAGACGGGGACGCCGAGTGCCTGTGCGACGAGCGCAATGGCGTCCTGACCGACGGTCTGGTACATGTACGAATCGAGCTCATCTAGTGACCTACCAGTGAGCAGCGCAGGCGTCGTGGGCCATGAACGCACCCTTTCCAGCTTGGGGGGCGAGCGTCGCTGCGGCAACGAGTTGGTGGTCGTTGTGTTGGCAGTGAAGCAAATTGAAACAGCTGTCCTTTCCGCCGCTGAGCAGTGCGACGTACTTCATGTCGTCGTCGTCGTCGTCGTGATCGACGTTGGCGTTGTTATCTTATCGTGTTTAGTATTCCCAAACGTGGGCGTGCGTGGCATCGTGTGACCCCGTCGTTGCTCACGACGTCGACGTTGGGATGCTCTCTGCGCACTTCACCAACCAGTCGCCCCAGACACCGCTCCATGCACATCCTGGGGCGATCTTGTCCGCTCATCCGGGACAGCAAGCGCAGTATGCTCACCACCAACAGCCACTCCTCCCGACCCCACCCTCCTCGCCGCCAACGATTGGCATGCATCCGGTAGAGAGTACGATATCTCTCCTCGAGTCTCTCGTTGCCTTCTATCACCAGGAGCGCATGTGGGTGTACCGTACCCGCGCCCAGCTCGAAATGGACCTGTTCAACCGCACTCCCGATACCAAACTCGACGGAGGTCCCCCCGCCGACATCGAGCCTGATGACGATCCCGCTTCTCCAGACTCGGGAAAGTCGGCGGAAAATGCTTCCCGCTCTCCTCCCACCAAATGGTTGAAGCGCAAAAAGGCCTACAATCTAAGACTCGAGGGTATTTCCTCTACCCGTGGCATGCTTCCCGCCGCCGCACGGGGCGGCGTGTCGAAGCATCCACATCCACACACGCAGCACCGTGCCCGACAGAGCTCAAACCTCAATCCGGCCTCTGTTCCAGCCTCCTCACTCCAGACTACGATACACGGGCCATCTTCCGCCGCACTGCACCCATATCCATCTGCGACCACGTCGTTCTATCCTCCAACAGCTAACAACGCGGCGGTGACATTGACATCCCCGTATCTCTCCCACCCTTCCCTCCAGTTTCCACTGCTGGCCAATCAGCAGTCGCTCACGCCTGGGGTATCGACACCTCGATACGTTTCCGCGTCCACTCATCACACAACCAACACCGCCCAGCCTGGCCAGTCGCAGTCAATACAACCTGGACCGGTCGTTCTCGGCGCTGGGGGCCGCGAGCCTTCTGTCCAGATACTGGAAATGTTTGAGCGAATGATGCAAGCCCGCATGGAGAGCTGTGAACGGGTGACAAGAATGGTCAGGGAGGCGAGCAAGCCTGGCAGTGTCGGCACCGGCCCTGTGGGAGGTGTCAATCTCGGGAGTGTGGGAGGACCCGTTGGTGGTTTCGGTGGACCCGTTGGGTTACCTGTCGGTATTGGCCCACAGGGGATAGTTGGGGGTTACCCCCATGTACAGGGTAGTGGTGAGGGACAGGGAGGGGAGTTGACAACAACTCCGCAAGGTTTTCCGATGAACATGGGATGAACAGAATTCAAGATGTGATTTTTTTGTACTGTACCTATTTTACTCACTTGAAATGAGTGCACAAATGGCTGTGTCAAATTCTCAGTTCTACCACCACCATCACCATAATGTCCGCACGCTATGCCCCCATCCCAAACCCCCGCACGGACCCTGACACCAATCCCGAGCTCGACGCCGCCTTCGATGACTCTGACGACGACTCCGACGACGACCTCAACGAATCTCGTCCATTCAACCTCCAACGCACTCCTTCTCCCCGCTCATCGCTAGATCACGACACTTCCACTATCCCCACCTACGACTTTGACACCCCCGTCGCAGACTGGGTTCGTCCTCCACCAGGCTCGCCGCCTCCAGCAACACCCTTTGCACTCCCAAACTCTATCGGAAACTCGAACGGAATTATACCTACATCCACACCCGATATCGCCCAGCGCCCGCACACCACTTGGTGGAGGCGCATTGCCGGTTTCCCGTTGCCATTCAGCCAACTCACATCGTCCGGCAGTTCTCGGATATTTGGTGGAGGTACTGGGAACGACGGCGTCTTCAGTAATGTTAGTGCGAAGCCCACAACTGCCGGCGCTCGTGTACAGGAAGGTCAGTCCCACCATCCTTCTTCGCAGCGCACCTTCTCTTCCTCACCTCTAAACATACAGGCGACAGCATTTACATTGTTCCCGAAGAGTCCTCTTCAGCAGCGCCACCTTCTTATGCCGCTGCACAGGCCGACGCAGCACCGCCATATCATACTTCGCTTGTTCTCCTCCCTCCTTCCGCTCTTTACGACACCAACGCCCTTTCTGGTCCACCAACTCAAGGTTCTGTCATCGTCGACTCTTTGCCCACAGGCACATTGTTTGCCTTTCTTTGGAACACACTCATCAGCACGACCTTCCAGTTTGTTGGGTTCGTGTTAACTTGGGTTATGCATACCACCCATGCCGCAAAATTCGGGAGTCGTGCCGGTCTTGGTATCACCTTGATCCAATGGGGCTTTGCACTACGTGCTAGGCTTGACGACGCCATGGGTGGGGGCTCAGATACTTGGGAAGATGGTATCAAGGTCACGTTCAGTAGTACCGAAGAAGCCGACGACTATTACAACACCTCTTTGCACGCTAACGACACTGCTTCTCCTACCACTACACGACCTGGACAAGGCGATGGTCAATGGAATTCCCTTCTTACGGGCCCAATCGCAACTGAATGGCTCTCGTTCTTCCTGATGACCATTGGCTGGTTCTTACTCCTAACCTCCACTCTTGGGTTCTGGCGTGTCAAGCGATGGGAACGATCCATATTAGCAGCTCATGCATCCAACTCTTCATCCACCTCAAGAACTCACACTAGAACGCAATCAGAGATTGCGGACGAAGAAGAATATAGATCCCAACCCTTGTTGGAGCGAATCGGCTTATTCCGTTTCTCGGCTGCACATCGCCAACTCCCCGAATCCAACAGGGAAGCCGGATCCAATACTGTCTCGACTGAGAGTGATACTGGTGGTCGCCAACTGGGTAATACGCCATGGTTTTCCGATCCGGAGCGCGCAAGCAGAGCAAGGGAAGCGGTTGCAAGAGAGCAGAGGCTTTGCGAAGATCTCAGGGCTGCAGGGTTGTTGTGATCGTTTGTATACCGTCAGGAAAGACGCTGTTGGTGAGGGGTCTCGAGGTGGTTATCTATTCGTATTGTATACACTAATCGTCACTTGGTGTTAGGGGGGCATCCACTGACTTCATACTAGCGATATTCTATAAATCTATTTTGCTCGGAAGTTCTTACATTTCCCTTGCATGGGAGCAAAATTGTTGATTTCAAAGGGATTCGTTTACTGAGAACATTAATCTATTCTTTGACACACAACTTTCGCTTTTTTTCGCAGCACAATTCATTTTCAGCCTTTGTTTATGGCCTTTTCCTCAAAAACACCTCTACGTTGAACTCGAGCGCCGAACAAGGGTAACTGATCTCGAAATTGGCCAACACAGAAGGATGCAGCACGCCCAGAGTGCCTATCGCTGTGTCAGATGCAGCTGTCTCCTTGACATGGTCAAAGGTTGTCTGGATACTCGGATGGGAGCGATAGTAAATCTTCGCTGCACGACCAGGGAAGTATGCCGGGTCTATGCAAAGAAATATATCAGACGGACAACATATCAAGTAATCCGTGACGGACCATCCCCTTCAATGATGTAGTACCCTCTAAGCCTGTGTTTGTCCACCTTGCTGATCCGAGGGACTTCGAGCATCTTCATGGCCCTGTCCAGCAGTCCGTGGACAACTTCGAACCCAGCTGTCTTGCTACACCACACAGCAGCGGCATGTCGCTCGTTCCTCGCTTGGCGCTCCTGGGTGACATCCTTGAACACTACATCAGAGAGTTCGAAGAGCCGAATGGGTAGGGGGTGAGACCGGTTTTCTCGGATGGTCTTGAGAAGGCCCGGAAGAAGAGAAGTCCGAACGACTTGGAACTCGAGTGTTTTTGGGTTGGCAATTTTGACGGCGATATCACCTGTGTCGGGTCGATTCATAAAGTCAAAGTTTTCTTCATGTGAGCACTGCCGGTGTCACCATAATCAGCCTGATGTAACCGCACAAAGGGAGAGGAAAGCAAGCACCAGAATGAACGGCAGCCCCTCCACCCATCCAGCCATTGCCCATTCTCTTCGAATGACATCTACAAGTCGTGAGATTGGCAAAGGTTGCGCTACAGTACTGGTTTGCGGAAAGATGTCTGGAAGGTTGTTAAAGCCATAAGCGACCGCCACGTCTTCTACAATGTCGACTTCATGGAATATATCCGGGCGAGTGCAAGGAACAGTAATAGCTATCTCGTCAGAACTGGGAGATACGCTGGGAATAAGAGACATGCGACGAAGGAGCTCAGAGATAGAGGCGGCGGAGAGTGAGAGGGATGTGCAGGAGTTGATATACGATGCACGCGCTTTGATGATCCTGGGTGCAATATCGGGCGATATGCGCGTCGATCCATCTGGAAAAACGATCTTGCATGGTTCAATCCTGTAATATGCGCGTAAGCGCTCTGCATAATCTCTAGGTATATGAGAAAGCTTACGTGAAAGGCTCTTCGCAGTACTCCGAAAACATGGTTGCAACCATATTGACGACAATTTGAAGTTTTGTATCGTCCGTGGAAGTAACGTCGATAAAAACGTTGCGTGTATTGAGCATGATTTTACTGTGTTCGGAGTTGATGATGGGAGGAAACGAGAGAACGCGATCCTGGTTGTCATATATGATCGGATAGACGGGCGAATCACGGATGATAGGAAGGTATTTTGCCATATGCTTGTCGCTCTGTCAGGGGAAATGATAAAATCGACTTTGAACGTGCTGTTCCTGGCAGAGACATACCTCGTAAATCGTCATCAATTCTTTGGCGGTGTACGCCTCTTTCTTCGTCAGCGGAACGAACTTGATTTGATCTGGATCTCTGGCATCGTATCTAAACGGAGGTGCGATCGTGTCAAGATCATGTGTCCCAATAGCGACCAGCCAGCGCCGCCGACCGATATTTTGGTGAAGTTTGTCTTGAAGGTCGATGAAAGAAGCATATGAACGAGGGGTGAACTTCACATTGCGGAGGACAGCGCAAGCAAACAGGGGTCTGACGCGCTGGGTCTGACACATTGTTTAGTTGGATCGGTAATCCGGATGATGATCTTGCGACTTACTTCTGGGTGGACATGAACTGTAAGCAGGTCGTCCTCTCCACCCGGAGGATAGACATGTCTATATTGTGGTGGTTCTGCTCTACCAAGAAAAACTCTGAGCACACGAGATATACCTTCTAAACAGAGCAGATCATATCTTTGAAGATGGCCAATCAGGTTGTACGCAACGGAGAGAGTGACAAGACGAACCTATTGGCGGGTACTTCGATTTTGAGTTGCTAGAAGAATATGATGAAGATCAAGCAGTGTTAGCAGAGTGGTCCACGTACCGGTCTTTCCGCAGGAAGACCCTGTTTGATCGCCTCTTCTACATTCACAGTTGTCTGCGACGATGGAAAATAAGCTGGCGAACAAGTGCACTTTGGAGCACGCACATCCTCGTCTAGCTCGAGACCATATTCGAAGCATAATCTATCAAACTCTTCCGTGGCTGGAGGACATCAGAGACACGACGAAAGCGCGTTGGGTGGACCACGCACTATATTCTCTTCCGAGTCTTTCGAAAAGATCGGCCTTGTCCACGGCAACGGTGGGCATCCTTGTGTTGTGCGATTATCTATGTCGTAGTTAGTAGTGCAAGTCAAAGCCTCCACCAATAGCCTGGATACCTGTCCCCCAGACACCCCTTCCCTCAACGCGTCACACAGCGAGCACAACTCGACCGATGTCCTTTTCTTTGCTCGCCGTGGCGCTGCTCTTTCCGCTCGTCGTCGTCGTCGGCGCCCAGAGCGAGTCGGAACAGATTTGCGTCCAACATCGTGTCGTCCACCCAAACCTTCCCATAACAGAGTGGTCTCTACTCGGCGCCGTCCCGCTTCCTCCCTTGCACTCTGTTTCTCCCCTTGGTTCTCCTGCAACGCTCATCCCCTCTGATACCGTCTTCAATGACATCGCCCAGTTCACCGACTCTGTGGACCCCACCATGGAAGGCGCAATGTACCAGGTTGCGCTCGAACGCCCCGGTGTTACAGATGGTGTGTGGGCAACCTCGGTCGTGAAAGCTGTAAGTCGTCCCAGTATATCTTCTTCATCCTCTCATAGTTCTCGACCAGTGTCACCTACCCGCCTCGACCTCTGCACACTTTAACATCCATTTTTCCCCTTCGGGTCTCCCATTTGCCGTCGATTACTTCGTGTCACCAGTTCCCCATGACGGGTCGTGTGCCCCTCCAGACTCTCACAAATTATATCCGGTGCATAATACAACCGTTACACTCATTACTCCCCGTCGTCCACCTCGGCATGTCTTTCCCTTGGTTTATATCACATAATTCTGATGTGTCGCTAGGCCTGAATTGCGCACCCCGCCTCCACTCACAGCAGAAGGTGAACCAGTAGCTCCTGTCCCGGATAAAAGTTTCTTGCAAAAGTACTGGATATACATGGTTGTAATCCTCGGCGTTCTTTGTGAGTCACGCGTCAATATGTCCTTTTCACTGCCAATTAAACGCGCTCCTGTAGTGGTTTCGGGACCAGGGGAGGAACCCGCGGCAAATGGTGGAGGCCAAGGTGGGAGATGAGGATGGATATGGTGGATAACGTTGACCCTCAAGGTGTTGGCGGCAATCCGTTATCCACCGAGGCGTCAGTAGTTCCTGCCACGAGTGTAACATGCTCAGCTGCTAGACCGAACACCATTTTTGGAACTCACCTCAAATAGCCAATGAATCTCATGGCAACGATGTCTTATCCTCATCACAAAGTTCCACGCTGCGACGCACTCTCGCCCTCCTTTACTGTTATTACTCCTTAGTGATGCCAATCTTCATTCGTCCCGTCACAAAGGAGGATGAGGCAGCGCTCTCCGAGATTTGTTTGGAGACGTCCGAGGCTGGCAAGTCTGGCAGGCATGCTCACAATTACCCATCGCTTCCCGGCGAAGTCTACGCGCTCCCTTATGTCAATGTCCCTGATTGCGTGTGGGGCTTCGTTCTCGTCGAGATGCCCTCCGAAACCTCTCCGTGTTCCGACGAGTCCATTGTGGGGTATACCCTGGGTGCATTAGACTCCCGTGCGTTTGAGAGCGTCACTGCGAAAACCTGGTGGCCGCCCCTCAAAATGAAATACGCTGAGGGTACACTTGTCACGCCCCAGCCAACAGAGGCTGACCAGAGATACATCAAATCCATCATGGATTTCCCTTCTGCATCAGAGGCGCAGATCGCGTTCTCCGCAGCACATTTGCACATTGATATCTTGGGATCATATCAAAGGAAGGGCTGGGGTAGGAAATTGATTGGAACAGCAATCAGGCATCTGAAGGAGAAGGGATTGAAAGCAGTTTGGCTCGGAATGGACCCTCGAAACAAGGCAGCAGCTCTATTCTATGAGAGGATGGGTTTCCATACTTTTGACGGCGCTTCTGAGGGCGTGTTGGGGATCACTATGGAGGAGTGGGAAAATGGTTCAGTGGAGAAATGAAGCCATCTCATGTACCCCCTAGGAGGAAACTATGGAACTTGCTGCCAATCGGCCATTGACTGTCCCATGCTGATGCTCCATCACGATCGGTGCGTATCTCTTGTGGTTTTCTATACACTAATCCTTCCAGTCGGTTCGCTCCGCCGTGCGGCTATAACCCCACCTAGACAGAGTCAAGACAACGCATGGTCATATTTGATCCCGAAAAGCCTGCGTATGGATGTCTCCGTTGATACCTCTGCGGTATCATTTTGATTCTGCCGGGCTTTGGGCTGGTCAGGTTCGAAACGCGGTATGCTTATCAGCGCATTCTCGCTGGACTTCAGGTTTGGACTTGCTTTTGTAAAGTTAGCGTTAGCATCCAGGTGATCTCCACTCATCGAGGATGCCCAGACACTCTCCTTCTCGCAACGGCGGTCAGGCTGGACCTGGACGGATTTCTTCGCCCCGCGATCACCGCGCCGCAAGACGGCACGCAGACACGCAGAACGCCCCCGCCGGCGGGGACTACATGTATCCCGACTTGGTGTACCCCAACTTTCTCCACGTTCCGACACCGCCTGTACCTCCTGTCGCACACAAAAACCTTACTCGCCCCGAAGATCCCCCCCCTGAATTTCGACGCACCATACGTGGTAACCCGGGCCAAGAAGCTCCTCGTCCAGAGGCAACCCTTCTCCAGAATGCACGGCAACAATCTTATAGTTCTAGTTCAACCTTGAACAACGGTGGCTTCGAAGAAGGACCGTTATCCAAAAAATTGAAATCCAGGGCAAAAAACGAAAACCAACGTCTCGATAAAAAGCACGCGCTCGCTTCGCATCGGCACCCCTATGACATTCCTCCTCCACAGCCTGTGTACAATACCCAG
Organism: Boletales sp. KT-2023a; assembly: GCA_038090395.1. Taxonomy (NCBI): domain Eukaryota; kingdom Fungi; phylum Basidiomycota; class Agaricomycetes; order Boletales; species Boletales sp. KT-2023a. The sequence continues at coordinate 321,425 of JBBPMP010000001.1, forward strand.
TCCGCCCCACGTCCCAGGCAACCAAACAAAGTCGGTTTCGTACAAGATACAGCGTATAGGGACGAAAATAACTTTGACGCAGAAGCGCAGGTCCCAACTGGGAGGGATGTTGAGGACGACGGCTTGGGGGATATTGTCATCCATGGCCAACCAGATCATTCCGCGGCGAAGAACAAGGATGGCAGGGGAGAGGGTTTTCTTGTGAATTTGCTAGGTTTTTATGGGGCCTCGCTGGGAATGGACGGGTTGCCCTCCTCTCGTTCCAAAGCACACGAGGCAGACTTGGGTTCGACTGAGCATGCTTCCACCAGGCGGCGTAACTCAAACGATTCGGTGGATTCGGACTACTCCCACACGGAGGTCGTCGACCCTGACGATCCCTGCGTGACGAAGATCAGGAAGCGTTGTCTCGACGACTTCGAGGATGAAAAGCGAAATACTCTAAGGCAGATGGATTATCGTCAACGTAGGAAGGAGCAGCAAAGAATTCGTATCGAATTCAATGTCACATGTAAGTTCTACCGGTTGTAGCCACACATATTTTGACGGACGGTATTGCAGCCATCTTGAGGCGACACCAGTTCCTACTGAAACTCGCTCGAGCGTTGATGATGTTTGGTGCACCGTCGCATCGTATAGAATCGCAGCTTGTGGCTGCAGCTCGTATTCTTGAGGTCAACGCCGAGTTCATTCATTTGCCCAGCGTCATCATATGTTGTTTCGGAGATAACGACACTATAACGTCTGAAACACATTTCGTCAAGGGCACAGGAGGTCTTGCTCTCGGAAATCTGCACGAAGTCCACTTGGTTTACCGAGCCGTTTTGCATGATGAAATCAGCGCTAGGAAAGCGACGCAACAACTAGAGGATCTACTTTCTGCAAAGCCGTTGTACCCAGTTTGGTTCCGATGCGTTTTGAGCTTCTGCTTATCGGTGCTCATCTGTCCATTGGCGTTTGGCGGATCCTTCTTGGATATGTGGGTTGCAGGCAGTGGCGCTTTCCTCCTGTGCTTCCTTCAACTCAATGTCGCGACGAAGTCGACAATGTATAATAACGTGTTCGAGTGCGTTGTTCTTTGTACTTCCCCTTGGTTGATGCTAAGCAATAGTGCCAGGATCACTACCGCCATGTTTATGTCTTTCGTGGCTCGTGGCTTGAGTAGCATTCGTAGTCAAATATTCTGCTATGAGGCCATTTCATCCGCCGGGATCATCGGTATCCTTCCAGGGTTCCTTATCTGTGAGCAAAGCATCACTAAATAGCATTCCGACTAAATATCAGAACAGTGACAAGTTCTCTCGAACTGGCGTCCAAGAACATTATATGTGGTAGTGTCAAGATGGTGTATGCACTCATCTATACCCTATTCCTTGGCTTTGGTCTACAAATTGGTTCAGACCTGTACCTTCTCTTCGACCATACGGCCCGACATCATCTCGCGACGTTAGCAGCTAAGCTGTCTACAACCGTTACCCTGATTGGCACCTTTGCACCGGACAACTCGACGGATGGTACACCCCCTGCGATTGGCACATTCTCCTTCACAAACGCTACCAATATCTACATGGCAGACATAGTCGACGGCTGTTACCGCCCACCTTCTTTTTCCTGGTACATTCAGCCCTTTCCTTTTTGGACCCAATTTATCATCGTTCCCATCTTCTCCATCCTCTCATCCCTTGCGAACCTACAGCCGTGGAAATCGAAGGAGCTTCCTGTAATGGTCGTCATCTCCTGCGCGTCGTATGCGACCAACAAGGTCGCGAATCACTACATCTTCAATCGATCAGATATTGTGTCCGCCATCGGGGCGTTTACAGTGGGCTTGCTGGGGAATATATACTCGAGGAAGATGGGTGGTACAGCTTTTACCTCTATGGTCACAGGCGTTTTATTCTTGGTCCCAGTGAGTGTCGCGTTCCCGAATTTGTCTAGGATGTTCTTACGTTGGATCTGTCTTCAGTCTGGCCTGTCGCAGGCGGGAGGCATCACCGCCAACGGGTCGGCAGTCGATGTTGGAAGCGCTATGATCGCAGTGACCATCGGCATCACGGTTGGTTTGTTCATGAGCCAAGCCATTGTGTATATGTTTGGCTCTCGCAAGAACGCTGCGGTGTTCTCCTTCTGACCTGGTATCAGAGACATGAGATCCTTGGCATTCTGTAGATAGCACATGCAACTGGGCCAGAGTCACTTGATCAATATCTAGACCGCCGGGCAACTTGCTTGATTGTAGTCTTAAATCTCCAATCGATGACCAGGAATAATACATCTATCTGACTGCCTCTACCCGCGACGATTTGGATATCGTACTTTAAAACATGACAGCAGGTGCATTCTCCACGTTCTCAATAGGTGTCTTGTGCCCGACAAGGGTTCTGATGTTATTGATTCCATACCTCCGAGTATAGTTAGTTATTCGATATTCTCAACCGAGTTGATTGTGGTGCTCACCGAATCATGGCTGGTCTCTCGAGACCGATGCCCCAACCATGCACGCGGACATCTTTTGGAAAGCCCATGGGCTCAAGCATCTCTGGGCGGAACATGCCACTGTTCCCGATTTCAACCCATCTTTGAAGCATAGGGTGGAAAGCAAAAATCTCAAGTGAAGGCTGCGCCGCATCATACAGTCGTCAGTACTTGATGTTTGCAACGGGCAACATTACGAACTTCTGTGTACGGGTTGTATGCAGGTTTGAATCGAAGATCCATCAAACCCATTTTTTTGAAGAAGACTCGCATAAATCCTACTTTTTTTTGTAGCAATGAATGCGAAATAAAGACTGTCTTGCGACTCACCGATCAGATCAGCCAGTGTGAGGTTTTTATCGGCAACGACACCCTCTACTTGATGGAATTCGGCCAGATGTGTCGCATCCATCGTCTCATTTCGGAACACCCTGTCAATGCTAAACAATTTTGCTGGTCGAAAGCCGTCTTGTCCCACTTTAAGCGAGTCGCCTGACTTCGGCTCCCTACTTTCGTCATCTATTTCCTCACCCCTGCACCTAGCAGCGAGTTTGTACAGCATGGAGGCTGACGAGGCAGTTGTATGTGTCCGGAGGAGAAGTTTGTGAGATTCTTCGTGGGACCAAGGCGTCCGATAACCAATCGACCCATATCCACCTCGTTCATGCACTTCGGCAATACGGGTATAGTATGCCGCAGGTGGTGGCAATGATGTCGACGGATCTATTACAGCGGTAAGACCAAGCCATTTCAAGAATCAAAAGCTGCTTGCCCGACAAGTAGAATGTATCTTGTAACTCTCTCGCGGGGTGAAGTTGTGGAACAAATAGAGCATCAAAACACCAGAACCCCGACTCGACGAAGGCGTTGGTTGGCATTTCTTCAAAGCTGTCAACGCCATCAGACAATCTAGCGAAGGGGCAAACATCAATGGCAGATCGTACCCCATTTCTAAGAATATACTGCGGATCTCCTCTCGGACTTTGAGGAGTGGGTGAAGCGCACCACCCGACGTCGGGATACCGTCGGCTTCAAAATTGTATTTTTTGAAGGAAGCGGTTTTCCATGCGCCACTGCGGTAGATCAAGCCACCGTACCACATTGTAAGGTAAAAAGTAAGCTTACGAAGCCAACATCTCAACGGTAAGATCGGTTTCAGGTTTCGCAATGGACGTGCTGAAGCTTGGACCCTTGTGCACCATAAACCACTGCCCTTTCCTGAATAAACAAAATTCAGCGCGTGTCACCACGTACGAAGACGAGTTACCTTTGGATGATGAGCTTACGCTTTCGTAACTCAGCGAGAGCCCTCTCGCCGGCCTGAAGGGTCCCAGTAGACTCCACCTCGCGCAGTTCAAGGTGAGTCGAATCTGTTATTTGCGCAACCTCGTAAATCCACGTCAGTCGGGTAAGTATCGCAGATCACTTTTCTCTGCTTACAGCTTTCACGAAACCACTTCCTTCCTTTGCAATCCAGTTGTTCTTGAAAGCGCGCCCTTGACCGACCCTGGCTGCCTCATCGCCTATCTTTTGCTTCAGCTCTTGTACACCCACTGGATTGCCCTCTCCTCGAGCAGGCAGAGCAGCCCATACTCTAGCTTCATGTGATCCTTCCAAGACTATTTGTATGCCCTCGGATGTAAGAATATGAGAAGAAGTCTCGTGGGTATCATAAGAAATCATCTGCAGGACGAATAAACGGATCGAATCATAGTGTTATTGCTTAATATACCTCGCGACTCAAAAGAGAGTTGAGAGCACCCAGAATCGTGATCTGTGCTTCATGACTTGTTGCAGGACCTTGATCTCCAGGAATGACAAGAGCCCTGGTATCCTGAACCGTTCCGGTTGCATCTAGTGTGTCTAAAATGAGCTGCTGGAGTGCTTCTGCCATTCTTTGCTTGTCGTGGAGCACGGTTTAAGATCAATATAGTCAATCTCATCTACGTCACGTGCATGTGTCTCGTACACCAACTACCATGGGTGAGACAGGATCATGGCAAGAACGATGGCAGCAGGCTTATAGCTCAGCTCAACCGACCCTTTCTTCCATGCGCGACACCTTGGGCTCGACGACACCAAGTCGCCGCATCATGCGCGTCGGGAAGCTCGACGCAGAACTACTTGATCAAGAGCTTACACAATTGTTGTGTGAACCACTGAAAAAAGCCCTGAATCTCATCAACGTATGTCTATATTTTTTCACCAAGTTTATTACTGACGGCCAGGAAGACCGCACTAAGAGCCCAATTTGATTTAGAATTAACACTCGCTATTCAATTAACGCTTTACAAGTTTTCGCTCTGGGATCTCGGGGCTAGTTATGGTGCACGATTACAGGGGTTAAAATATGACACTCGGTGTAAGTTTAATGAGCGAGTCTCATTAACTCGTACGTCTTCTTTCTTTTTACTGGCAAGAGTTGTTGTCAATATCCTGAATTATAGCCGGCGGACTACCTCGGCGCATCGTACTCATCCATGGCATGCTTACAATTATCGCGCCCTATCTCTACAACCGTTTGCGTGTGCATGCACTGTCAAGAGCCTGGCCGGATACACCTTCAAGCGACTCACGCCGCATGGCCTGGCAAACGCTGACCCGACTCGAATCGACACACTCGCTTCTGAGCCTATTGAATTTCGTCTCTTTTCTATTGAACGGTCGGCAAGTACGGGTTGCCTGAGCGGGAGTCGGAATTTGACTTTTCTTTTTAAAAAAAAATAGGTATCGTGGCTTGGCTGACAGGCTCCTGGGAATGTCTTTAGTACCTACCTCGAGTCAAGTCAAACGTGAAGTCAGCTATGAGTTCATGAATCGCCAGATGGTCTGGCATGCCTTCACTGTACGATTCCATTCAAAACATTACTACCCACTCTCATGCTGCGTTCAGGAGTTTCTTTTGTTCTTATTACCCCTCATAAATGCAAGATCAGTTCAACGTCAAGTTACTCGAATGTTATCGCGACTGTCTTTGCCCACGATACTCTCGAACTCTTCTCAAGGTTTGCCCCGGAGTTTTCTGCGGAAGCATGGCAAATATGAGGGACTTCCTGCGGATCAGTGTGCAATCTGTGCTGAAAATGCATCATACACCCTCAACCTAGGGTATACTAGGGACGCATTCTCCGATGCGCCTGCTGTGGAAGGGACGTCGGAAACGCGTGGAGATGAGATTCCACCTTTCCCCATCTATACCCCGTATGTCACCTCCTGCGGTCATCTGTACTGCTACCATTGCATCGCCGAGCGCATGATGCGCACTAGTGAGGAGGGATTGGAGTCTGGTTGGGAATGTTTGCGATGCGCGGAAAACGTCAAGAGCGCAGACAGGTTGGAAGAATCGATACCAGCGCATTCAGATACAATGAGCGAGTATGAGTTCAGTAGTGATCTAGATGCGACCGATATGTCAGGTAGTGCAGGTAGTTACATGGGTTCGTTCTCGGAATGAATAGTGGAATCATTGAGCTAGTATCAGGACCTGCCAGATTTAAATATGTCGACGATGCTCCGCGTGGAGGAGGGTTGGATGAGAGAGTATTGGGATTCTTTCAGTCGTCGACCTGCATTGATACTGTCGATTATCCACTCTGGCTTGACTACGTGGGCCGGATGTCTTGACCGTGTCGTCAACATTTTGTGCGTTTTTGACCCACTGAGAGGCCGTGATGTGATAATGTGTGTTGCATCGCTCGGTACCGATCTGGCAGAGGGCAACACCATCGTCAAGGTTCCGAGAGAATGCCACAAACTAGAGCACATACGATATCGTCCCGCCTGCTCGTGTGATGATGGATTTCATTTCGATGTCGGTGGTGCCACTGAGGTAACCGTCAATGTATACGCGCATATTGCCCAAGACAGGTTTCGAAACCCCATGATCAGGCGTTCGTTGCAAGGAGAGCTTCCTGGGGTGGTCTTGGAAGTAAGCTCTAGCCGAGACGCCATGCGGTGTTCTGCCTTCTCCCCGCTGGTGGCCAGTGGTGGCAGAGACGACGGTGTCTGGATGCAATATCAGACGGACCAGGTCTGAACAATAGGGTCGCGAGATCTACCTGAACGTTGATAGATGTCAGAGTGTGTGATGGGGTTCCTCGCGTCGGAAAGGGTGTTTAAAAGGTGGCTTGTTAGCGTAGACGAGCTCGGTTTCTTGCCATCTGGACAAAGCGGGGACTTGCGGAGGGGGTATGGTGTTGTCATTGTCATGATGAACTCGGCCTGTTTCCGTCACTTCTCAAGGAAGATGTCCGCAAAGACGTATCAGGATGCGGTCAACTCACTCAACACCCTCCAGAGCAATGCTGCCACCCTCGCAGCCATACGAGCCTCTGGAATTCTTCTCAACGAGAATGCCATCGCAGAAATGAACGAGTTCGTCGCGAGGATTGGTCTCTCGGTATCTCGTATCTCGACCTTTATCCCCCGCTCTCACCCCTTCTACCTCAGTCAAACGATCTCAATGCCCTCAATGTCATTCACATCACTGGCACAAAGGGAAAAGGGTCTGCCAGCGCTTTCACGGACTCGATCCTCCGACATGCAAGACCCGGGATCAAAGTCGGTATGTTTTTTTTCTCTCTGCAGTACCTCTCCCATTATCTTGACCAATGCAGGTCTCTACACTTCGCCACACCTCGTGGTTGTCAGAGAACGGATCAGGGTCAACGGTCGGCCCTTGTCAGAGGAAGAATTCGCAAAGTACTTTTTCCAGGTCTGGGAAAAGCTTCAAGAAAATCCGGTATGCTCCCTTCCTTCGACCATCCAAGCTTCACATGGACTGTCGTGTAGCCAATCACTCCCGGATCCCAACTCATGCCCTCATACTTTCGATACCTAACTCTTATGGCGTTTCATGTATTCAAGGATCTCAAAGTCGATGCGACCATTCTTGAAGTCGGAATCGGTGGTGGAGGTGATAGTACAAACGTCGTTCCAAAACCTGTCGCCACTGGGATTACCACCCTCGGAATGGACCACGTCTCAGTTTTAGGTGGTACCATCGAAGCCATCACAAACCAAAAAGCCGGAATATACAAGAAAGACGTCCCTGCTCTTACCGTAGAGCAGCACTATCCGTCCGTCGACTTGGAGGCTATCCTCAGAGAGACTGCTACGAATGTCAAGGTGTGTGATGAGTTCTATGTCCAAGTCGTTTCTGAGTGCTCTCAGGCATCTGAATTTAAAGTCGTGAAGGGGCTCTCTGCCTTGAAAGATATAAAATTGGGTGCTCGGAGTCACTCGTGTTCCTTGTTTTCCGCTGAACCTGGTTTATCTAGGCCTTTCTGGTAGGCACCAAGTATCGAACGCAAGTCTTGCAGTGCGACTCGCTCGTACTTTCCTTTTTGGAAAGGATGGCTCATTAGACTCTGACCCGATACCGGATGATTTTGTGTCTGGTCTAGAGAATACCAAGTGGCCTGGTCGCTGTCAGACAGTATCTGACCCTAGTTTCTCATTAACGACTTGGTACCTTGATGGTGCACACACGGATGAAAGTCTCAAGTGCTGCATCGAGTGGTTTGTTAATCCTAGTGTCAGCCTATCAGAGTCAGTGTCCATAATTCAGAGACTCGACACTCCTAATTACTTGTTTTAAACTCACAGGGCATCTACGGCTAGTTCAGATCGCCCATCACGTATCCTGATCTTCAACTGTACCAACGGTCGGTCGGGAGAGGTTTTCCTCAGGACTATATTCGATGAGATCAAGAAGCTACTCGCGGCCTTCAACAGTTCCGAGGAAGCTAGTCGTTTCTTCGACCGTGTTATATTCTGCAGTAACGTTACTTACACTAATGGACGCTTCAAGGGCGGTAAGCAAACTGAACGTTGTGCATTTCTACGTCCTTACCCAGGATACCAGACTTGACTTCCGTCGCTTTTGCCACTGACAATCACACTGGACCAACCACCCAAGACCAGCTTACGCAGGCTTGGTCGAATATAGTGACAGATTTCCCTGTCGATGCGATTCACTCCTTTCCTTCAATCGAACATGCCATACAGACAGTTCGACTGCATGCTGCTGCGAGACGCACGCACGTTCTAGTGGCCGGCAGCTTGCATCTTGTTGGAGGTGTCATAGAGGTGGCGGGATTGTCTTCTGTTACCCTTGAGGATCTGTAGCTTCCTTCCTTGTTTTATCTTTCAAGCACATAGATTGACCACAGGTTCAACATATCCACAGCTGATAGAGTATCTACCCTCAACGGGTTCAACGAATATCTAGAATAGATGGAAGCGAATAGCAACATATGAAGATGAGATGAAAACAAAGGATGCGCGGTATCATACAAGTTGGAAGGAACTAGTGCATGATACAGAACACATATTCCTTGTTTTTCAAGCGCGGTTAGATGTATGCACAGAGCCGCTGGGCAGAAGTACCGGTTGTATAGGCAATGTGTACTTCAAATCAAGCTCCTCCAGGATGGTCTTGAGGTGACGCATGAACATGTTCCTGCGCGTCCAGCGCCCACCCCAGTCTTGCCAGTTGGAACGATCTAACAAGAACAAGATGAGTGTACAGGGTGACGAGTCCGTCCAAAATGCACTTGCGTTCGATAGATATAGTGAGGTTGATCGAATTTTGATGTTCCATACTATCAATGTTGACACCACAACCTGACCACTCGCGGTTGTTTGCGGTAACATAAGCCTGTATATGCTGTTTAAGTTGTTCGATGATCTCCAGCGAGGTATTATAGGAAATCGTAATCATCGTGCTTTCCCACCTGCCAACAGTGAGTAGCGAGTATGTCGAAAGTCGAGGTACAACGTACATGGAAGTACTGCGACGCATGTTGTGAACAAGCTTTGTGCTGGATAGCAGAGAGTTTGGTACGATGATTTCTTGACCGTCAACACGTCGGAATACGGTGGAGAAGAGGCCAAATTCCTTGACAACAAGATACTGGTCGTCGATCATCACAAGATCCCCTACATCAAACACATGCGTGGAGAAGATGAAGATGAGCTGAAGACGCGATAAGTGATTGTCCGCAGAACTCGCGAGATATCTTACGGATTCAAACAAAAGCTGGGCAGAATGACCGAAAATGAACGAGAATCCAAGTATGATGGTTGCCAGAGGTACCAAAGAAGCCAATGTGTTGTTTCGGTTGAAGATGAGCAAACAAGCAAATATGATGAAGAGGAGTGCAATAGAGACGAGAACCGCGTCTAGTTTGGCCACGGCTGAACCGACATCCTGTTCCATGCCGTCAGCGACATAAGATGTCAAATGCTATACTCTTATTACCTTGAGACTTGCGGTCAATGCCTTGCGTTCTTTGTAAATTCTTTGCACCGCCTCTCTCATTTCCCGTCTACTGATATCGCCATTTCCATCCTTATCAAATAGTGTGAATACGGCGTGCTAGTAGAGCATTAGCTTTGACATATGAGAACAAAGAGACACGGACAGCCTCTGCAGTGGATCGGAAATATGGATAGAAATCTGGGGAAATAGACGAAAAAAAGATTACGATACAAATCACACGCACTGAGAAGGATTAACAGCGTACCTTCCACGACGAGGTGAGACCTTCCGGGACTTGTGGCCTTCAAGCCTTCAAACAACTTCTTAGCCAGCTTCCTGGCTGAGTGGAGCCCTGCCAGTTCACCATCCTTGTGGTGATTTTTGAATGCGACTTGGCCAATGGCTCCTCCCACTTGATCAACAATGATAGACGCCATGAATTTACGTCGGCGGCGCCTCGTTTCTGCTCTACTAGGGCCGTGGTGCGGTTTTTCATGAGGAACAGCAGACTCGTGTCCGCCTTGGAGATGAGACCCGTCTGGTGAGGATGACGACGAGACACCATTGGTGTTTTTCCGGTGCGTCCAAGCACTTGCTAGTCCTCCAAGGTCGAGCGTATAACTCTTCTTTCCGTGACCCGTTTTTCGATTAGCCGATACAGGGTGTGCATTTGAAAGGCAATCGAGCGCTTTCAACCCTAGACGGTTTTCGGCCAGACGGTCTGCAAGAGCACGCTGGTGAAAGTTGATGGCAACGAATCTCAAGAAGAGTTTTTCCACAAACAGGATCATGGCACTAGAAAAAAGAGCCTGTTCGAATTGCATGGAGATCTGTGACAGGACGATGTGCAACTGAATACCAAATACCTGCATGACGCGATTGATGATATCCCAATACGATCCCGGTGGATTGTAGTATGTTCGAATGACAGACAAGGCAATCCATGCCCATGTGACATCGAGAAGTAACTTGAGCCATGCGGACACAGCCAATGTGAGCTATAGGTGATCGGATCAAAGGCAAGTTTGACCAAGGAGCAGGGCGAAAACATACCTCTACCTGTATCTTCAGTCTCTCGACGTGACCACCAAGAAGCAGGACGACGGTAACGATCGTGTCGGGCAAGAGATCGACGAGAAGATAGGTCGCACAAGATGCGGCCCATATGATAGACAACCACAATGACCAAGCGTAGACCTCAGGGCGGGCACTGCTGTTGTGATATTTGAGTTCCACGACCAAAAGTGGAGTGATGAAAAACGCGGTGCCAATGATGGCGACCAAGAGTGTGCGCACAAAGCGGGTGAGCTTCATGAATGCAAGCCAGAGAGCCCTGCCTCTCCGAGCATGTTTGCCCTGGTGAACTTGGAGTGGCTGTCCTGAAACTGTGGACTGTTCGTCCCAGTCAAACTCGTCAGAAGTGTTGGTGGAGGTGTCTGAATCGAGTTGGACATGTTCGTTAGGGTCGCTCGCCTTCTCGTCGAGATCGTGGGATGCTGGAGAGACATCTGGAGCATCGTTTTCTGGCTCAGATATACTCGAATGATGAGAGTCGCAGGTGTCGACACGCTGGCGTGTGGCAGTCATGGACGGAGTGAGCTCCATTCGACACCGCATAAACACATTCATTTTATTATACTCGAACGTTAAGTACAGTACACACTCGCTTACTACTCGGCTCTTCGCCTGGTGAGGGGGGCCGCTTCTAACGGGGGATGAGGACGCACGACGGCAAGGAAAAGTTATGTACGCACACCTAACGTGCTAGACTCGGCGGACCGCTCAAGAGCCATTGCCACGCGTAGAGCACTCGCCCCAAATGCCTGGGTCATGGATGGCTCTTTCGTCGATCCGTGCATGTCGAGCAACGCGGGAGGGTTTGGGTGCTGTCCCTTTTGGCATGCCAATGCGCTCCGAGCAAACTGCTGGGTGGGGTGGAGTTGTCCTTGGGTATCGGGGTGTCCAAGGATGCCCCGCGCTCTGCCCAGTATGTTTTCACGTGTCTCTGGGAGGGACTTGAGGGTGGAAACGACGGGGATGCGTCTGGGCCGCCCGACTGGTGTCGCAGCAGGCGTTGTTTCCTTGTCGATGAGTAGTCGGAGTGTGTCGCCAGTCAAGGCATTTTTCTTTGCACAGCGCTGGATATGCGTGCGCTTCTGGGCAGGAGACTTTCTGCTTGTCCACTGCAGATCACAGGCGACACACTTGGAAAGCGGAACGAGGTGGGCGTCGGGGAGATGGTCTAGCGGTGGTGGTCTGGTTGGGATGTCGACCGTGGTAGTGGTGGTGGTGGTGGTGGTGGTGGTGGTAGTAGGAGGAGAAAGACGGGGGCGAGGCCTGGGAACAGGAACGGACGACTGAGTGGCTTTATAGGCAAATCGAGCGAGATCGTCGACGTCACGCATTAGAATAAAAGGACGCGTTATTTTTCTTTGTTTGTCGTTAATGAGTGTCGCGACGACCATGTCTTGCTCGTCGCGATCGATGATGGACTTCCCCATCGTCAACGACGACGAGCTACTCCAGATCGTCACCCTCGCAGCCTCGCAGTCTCCAGAATTTCTGAAAGCCTCCACTGACCGCCTCAAACATCTCCTCGACAACGAGCCTGGCACTTACAATGCTCTCCATCGTATTGCCGCAGATATTTCCCATCCGCTCCACGTTCGACAGCAGAGTATCATCCAGTTCAAGAACGCCGCTCTCTTCCACTGGAGATCTAGAAAGTCTGTCTCTCTCCCTCCGCCACTCCGCCACCCCTTTGACCACCGTCTCGTAGACTCTTGTCAGAAGATGGCCGCATACAAATTCGCCATCGGTGTCTCTCTTTCCTGTCGGAGCAAGATAACACCGTCTGTCCTCCTTTTCCCTCCCCATCTTCAGTTAATCTCTGTCCCACAGATCGCCGAATGTAACGAGTGGATTGTCGCCAAAATCGCGCGGTTGGACTATCCCAATAATTGGTGCGTCCAATCCTGCTGCTCAACTGAGCACCGTTTACCACGCGGGCATGTTAGGCCCGATCTCTTCTCTCAAATCATGCCTCTCGTCGAGGCCGGCCTCGTCTCTTTAGTTAATTCCCCTAATGTCACTATTCAGTCCACCCTCGTCTTGAGACGTAGTCTAAAGGTCCTTATATCTGTCCTTCACGAGTTTTCAGGTATGAAAATGCCTGTAGCCGTCAAGACAATGTCCCAGGCGCGTTCATCCCATTTTAGCACCACACCGCGCGTTCATCTCGTATTCAGGTCACCGACCAGCTACGGAACATCATCTTCGCATACTATTCTCAGCTCTCTCCAACAATATTGAATATAAATGGTTCGCTGGATCAAGAACGTACTGTCGCCTTTCTCATGGCTGCTCATCTCCTCTACAAGTGTCTCGTCAAAATGGCGCTATGGTCATGGCCCCGCATTCTCAGGGCAGAGAAAGGGGAATTCGCCGAGCTCAAAGAATGGGTGTGTATCCTTTTAAGGGTACACATTTACCCTTTTTCTTTGACATTGCTATATTCCTAGTTCCTTCAATTGTTCCAAAGTTCCACTGCTCAGCTTAGCGCACTTTCAGAGCTACGCATCCGCCTCGTCCTTGCTTTGCGACCTATACCAACCCTAGATCCAGTCACGGCTCTTTCTATAGAACGATTAACATCTCATGTCCGTCTTTTTGGAAAATTCTTCAGAAGGTTACAACAACTCGACACCGCCAAGTTTGTTGAACTTCCAACATGCAACGACATGGTTCTGTATTATTGGTCAAAGGTTGTAGAAGCTACCGATAACCGCTCCGGAGACATGATTCAAGGTTTGTAAACTGTTCCAAGGTACTTTCGTACATTCCAATTCACTTCTCCTAGATTCCCCTGCTTCTGTCTACCCTGTTCGATTCCTTGTACAAGCCATGGTCCTTTTTAAAGAAAACCTTTCCAAATGGACCCCTTTCCGAAAGGGCGGTCCAACTACTGAAACCAGTGCGGACGAGCCTTGGGATGTACCCCTTACTCACTCACATCCAAACACAGCGCTGTCACAGCAATTTGTCGAAGATTCAGTCCGGTTGCTCGTCACGCGTTTCATTCCATTGAATCCATCTGATCTTGAAGAGTGGATGGCTGATCCTGAAGTATGGGTAAACGAAGAGGACAAGGAAAACGAACAGTGGGAATATGAGCTTCGCGTACGTTCGCGCGCTCTGTCCCACTACTCTATTTCTGAGTAATGTAGCCCTGTGGAGAGCGCGTCCTCATGACGCTCGCAGCGCAATATCGGGACTACGTTGTCCCTTTGATGGAGGCTACATTCAATGCCATGATTGGTAAGTTCAAATTTTCTTCTGCACTGCGTTACTCATCTTCCATGCAGAGCAACCAACTACGGATTTACAGAGCGTCGTTCAAAAGGAAGCTCTCTACTGTGCGATCGGAAGATGCGCTACTAAACTTTGCGATGTAATCCCATTTATTGGATGGATGCGTCACAAACTTATCATCGAAGCAAGAGAGACTAATCTAATGTGAGAAATTAATCAATCCCTTCCGTGCCATCTAATCAAAATTTAAGTTTTCCTATTATCAAGCGTCGTATTGCATGGTTGATCGGAAAATGGATTGGTGATATGTGCACACCCGCATCGGACCCAGTCATATGGGAAATTCTCGTCCATCTGTTGCAAGACAGGGGTCCGGGATCGGATGTTGTTGTTCGGCTCACTGCCGCAAATGCTCTACGTGAATGCGTGGATGTGAGTAAATCCGCTATTGATTACTGACCGTCAAGCTGAGACCTGGTAGACCCTCAGTTTTGATGCGACTGTCTTTACACCTTTCTTGCCTGATACCGTCACGGAGCTGCTGAAACTTATAAGTGAAGCTGACACAATAGAGATGAAACAGCGGCTTGCAAAGAGTCTAAATGTAGTGGTTCAGCGTATGGAGCAACAAATCGTCCCGCAGTCGGGAGCAATTGCAGAGGCGATCCCGGCTTTATGTATGTAGACCTGTTGGCTTGTAATCCATGGCTGATTATGTTTCAGGGACTGCTGCCGGAGAAGAGTGGTTATTTAAGACGGGACTGCTTGAGGTTGTGCAAAGCTTGGTCATGGTGAGTTTTTTTTTCGTGATATGGCTCAGTGTCTCACCAGAGCCACCATAGTCATCCAAAGAGTATTCTTCCTCTCTTGTACCACTTGTGATTCCGTTGGTTCAGGAAAGCTTATCCCCAGGGGTGAGTTTTTATTTAGTCTTCCTCGATCGTTCAGACGCATTCTGTATGAAGGTTGCCATTCACATAGATGAGGATGGAATCAACCTCTGGCTTGCTGCGCTTCGAAACTCTACAACCCTCCAAAATGTTTCCACATCAAATCTTATACATTTATTTCCTCTTGCTATGTCACTCCTCTCGAGTAATCTGGATCTTCTGGGGAAGATCACAAATATTGTTGAATCTTATCTCTTCGTGGATGCATTCCTAGTTCTACAGGTGTGTTACCAGTAGAATACCTGTTTCTTATCGTTGACGGACACCTTCAGAACTTTTCATTGGACTTCATGAATGCCATCATGACCGTCATGCTTGGCCAAGCCCTCCAGACCAACCAGAAAGGTGTGCTAAACTGCATCAACTTCATGATGCAATTGGCCCCTCCGTCATTGTGGGGAGAATCAGTGCATAGATCTGGTTTCTTCAACCACATCGTGAAAATTCTTGGCAACGATGAAGTGGGGTTCAATTTTTGTGCTTGGTCGTGTCGTATTCAGCCTTGCGACAGAGCTCCACTTCCATGCTGACAGAATGTGTCTTTGTCTTGGCCCGACTGGCGCTGGCAGATCGCGAGATGTTTGTTCGTCTCGTGTCTGCTGCGGCTCAAGTAGAAAACGTGCACGAGGAAAAGATTTGGGAAGTAGTCATGGATCAATTTTGGAGACAGGTATCTAGTTCAGGTATTCTTGTCACATTCTCGAACTCATTCTTTGTCTACGAGTTTGACCACATGTCGGAGCCACGGTTCCGCAAACTTGTAGCACTTGGGATTGCTTCTCTCGTCTCAACTGCTCGCCCCGAAGTGCTGGAGCGTGTTCCGAACGAGATCTTCAACCTTTGGACAGACGTCCTCTATGAAGTGAAGGAGAGTCGCAGTCACACCGAGGACGGCGAAGATGGGTCAGTTCTTGATTGATTCCATTGGTGTTGCCTGATTAGATGCAACATCTATTAGCGGCCTCAATCTCTTTTGGGATGTAGACAATGTTCCAGCGTCTTACTACGCCGGGTCTGAAGAGACGCTAGAGTACGAACGTCGTAAATCGGTATGTCGACCTTTATATTGCAGTGACATAACCCAATATTTTCCAGTTATATGAGCGTGATCCGGTGCGGACTCTGCAGCTCACGACATCCATTGCTGCTGCACTTCAAGAGGCAGAAAGGGCCTGCGGGAGCGCACGATTTAGGCTCAATTACCTTGACAAAACAGACCCTACCGTACTAAAGCAGCTCCAAACAGAACTCGCCACCTAATGGCCAGACACAAATCGAGGTCATCTTGGACGATTTTATCAAACCCTGGCGTTCATTTTTCTGTCGTGTTCTGTTCTAGATTTCCACCAATACATCAGTTACCATTAACATAATATCACAACATCATCGAGTTATATGGCCTAGCGTAACACGGATCGCATTATGCCTTTCCATCGCAGTAGGTATACGTATCGGGATAGATGAGCATGTGCCTTCCGTGTAGCTCGCGTCCCCAGATCCAAATTCTGCATTGAACTCCGCGTTTGGTTTGGTGTGACAAGGACAGCCCGGAAGACAGTAGGTAGCGGCGGTAACAAAGGTGCCCTGAAGAGGGTTGACAGCGGTCCCACGAAAGTATTTGGCAGCAGACGGGAAAGCGTAAGCGAGCAGGATTGGAAAGGGGAATGGACACGGGCTGGAGTCAATGTCGCGGGACCACACTTCCCGATCGCACGAGAATTGCGTGAGTAGCGCTAGTAGAATGATCCCTGTCGCATACAAGAAGACTGGTATCTGATTCAACTTGCAATATGCATTGGCAAGAAAATAGGATACCTAGAACGACATTGATCCAAACCAAGGCCACTAGGGCTTCGTAAACGACAGCGAAGCGGGTGCGGAGAGCACCATCAGACTCATACGCGAAGAGACCGAGCACTGTGGGGCGAGACGGAGGATTAGTAGCGACGATACGAGTTTACTCTGGACTTGCGTATTTGAAAGGGAAGAAGCGCAAAGACCCAGATTGCCTCGAAACAGACGACTTGTGGGGAGAAAAACATCTTCTTAAAAATCCTGTTCCAGAAATATGTAAACCAAGGAGATGGGGGCGTGCGACTCACGTCCAGATGGCACCGGCGAATGCAAAACACGGGATGGCCACGAGGGCACCGAAGTTATTGGACTTGCCATAACCATGTACCCAGAGGACGACAGAGAGGAAGATGCACGCGAGGGACAACAATGCAATGACACCTAGCAAGTTCGCCAGTTCCAGAGAAGATCTGGACGGGATCGACTTACCCATCCACAACTTGCGAGCAGTCCTAAAACTCAAACCCATGCTCAAGCAATGGTCGGCGTACAGACTCGTCGGCCGCTGTCTGCATCATGTACGAAGTATTGGTGGCTGACAAGAATGACGTCGAGTCGTTTCACCGCCACCACTTCCGGCGTCACGGTTGACCAATTCCGGCCCACTTTGGATACTACTCGTTCAAGTTGATCTAACGAATGCCGGGGCACGATACCCGCGTCGAGGAACGCAGTAGTGATGTCTCTTGTGAGCCCTCCCGGAACATCGTTTTTTTTCATGGTTGATGACTCCTTCGTTTCAGTCCGTTCTCGCGCCAAGGAGTTCGTCGAGTTGCATGATCAAGTGGAGGTATGTCTGCAAAATAACGCTGTCCTGCCGCCTGACACGTACTATCACAGACCAGCATCCGTCTCCTGGATTCTTTAGAGTCATTTCTATCCAGTTTTCAAAAGGACTTGTCTGCCGCATCGGGTCAAATATCCGACCTTCAAGGGCGAAGTGCAGCTATCGAAAATAAACTCAAGAGTCGTCGGGTTTGATCTTTCGCTCCTTTTTCCTCGTTCCGGTAATAAATTCGCATATAGAAAATCGAGAAACCCTTGTCGAGTCTCATTTCTGACCTGACCATCCCGCCCGTGCTGGCAACGACGTTGCTCGATACTGAAGTCGGTGAAGCGTGGATTTCGGCCGTGGCTGACTTTGAAAAGCGATCCGAGGCCCTACGGGCACGATCTCGCGTCAAGGCTGCGAGAGAACTGGCGGATGTCGTGGAGGCCTTGCGGATAGTCGTACGTCCCTTCTCTCCATATCTCGAGGACCTGCCCACGCAAATTCAATAGACAGCGACAAAACTCCGCGCTTTCTTCCTTGCGTTGCTGAACGCGATAAAGGACAGCGTGTCGACCAACATGCAGGTGTTGCAGTCGGCTGGATTTCTCAAATATCGTGCCTTGTTCGGTTTTTTAAAACGACATGCTGAACCCGTAGCGAAAGAGATACAAGAATCGTACATCGTGGCAACTCGCACGTATTACGAAACTTCGTTTCGACGTTATATTCGCAGCCTTGGATGGCTCAAGGTAGTTTCTTGTTGTTATACACCATTCATTCGTGATCAATGGCCTTCAGGTTCGGGTTACTGAGAAGTTTGAGAGTATTACAACACCGTCAACGGAGAATGACAGCGCTCAGGTAGACTTTGAGCGCCTGACGTACGCAATGTTGGACGGTCCTGCTGTCATACTTGCTTATCAGGCTGACGACAAGACTCATGTGAGTGCGTAGACCGTCGTTCATCGGCCATCTCGCTGAGTGTCATCACAAGAAAGAGCCGCTGGAGGCCATATTGAGATCACTCTTCTTGGTTCTGATGGACAACGCAACAGCAGAATATTCATTCGTTGCATCCTTTTTTTTCGTCGAGTCTTCAGGGACCTCACCGTTCGGAAGAGAGCCAGAAACAGGACGGCCCTCTGTCTCATCAGAGGAACCTCGTGATCGTGAGGACATCGACGACGACGACGACTCCGCAACTTATTCAGGAGCGATGACGCCCATTCCAAACTCAAGAGCCACGGATTCCCAAGGTCCCGGCCGCCTGGCCACCATGGATAAGACTGAACGAACGGAGGTGGATAACGTTTGGAAGAAGATTTTTGACCCTGTTTTAGAGTATACAAAGGCAGGTTGTCGGCGTTGTGGGTCAGGAGAGGCGAACTTGACAGTATTTCTCTCAGACTTTCTTGAGTTCGATCATCGAACCTCTGCCGCCACCGATACCTCTCCTGACCATGGTCCGACTGACGGAAGTTGTCACTGCAGAGGTTCAAAAACGCCAGTGTCCACCTATGGAGACGTTTTTCTTCACTATGCGACTTCAGCTTTGGCCTCCATTCCAAAAGGCCATCTCGGAGCACTGTGATTCGCTCAAGAAATTATCAGATCGTCCTGGTGGCTATTTCAATAAGACACCCACGACGACGGACGAGTTGGTGACGAATGCAAGTATTCCAGTGTGTACACGTTGCCAGCTCACCAGTCCATTTACAGATATGCAAACGCTACATTGTCTTGTTCCAGTCGCTGGTCTTACTGACGGAAGAGAGCGAAGAGACCATGATATTCAGCAAGTAAGCTCTTGAGATCGTCATGCACACGCATCCCAGAATTGTTATTTTGCGCAGTCTTTTCCGGCTTCAACAGGAGTTGAACAAGTTCATTCTTCGATACACGGAGGAGATCACGGACCCAGTCGCAAGAGCCACAAAGCAATCTTGTGTCTATGAGGTGCTCTTGCAAGGTCTGATCGTAAGTCCACTCGAGAGTGTGCTGTGTGGAAATTGTAAACGCGTACATAGAAAGGAACACACCTCACATCACATCCCAAAGCACAAGGTGAACTGAATTTTTGGACGGAAAAGGAAGAGGCAGCTCGGCGAGTTATCATATCAGCTGGTAAAAGGAGAGAAGTGTAGTACGTGATAAATATGCTAGTATTATGTATGTCTTTGCAGTGGAGATGATGTCCATTTTGCGTGGATACGACATAAATTACTTAGCAGAGAATGTTTCCAAGAGTAAGAGTATAGATGCCGAGGGAGATTATGGAAAGCAAGCAAGATAAGGAATGTTGGACGCAATTTCAAGGGCCCGGCAACAACGTGGTGGGTTTAGTGCTATTTCGGTGATGTGAGAGCCTTGGCAAGGATAATATCAAATACCAGACTTGCCTGTAATCAGACTTGGGTATGGATGGGAAAGAGGCTTTTAACAGATTGGTGGTGCCATTGGGCTTTCCAATTCCAAGCCTGTTCAGGACATCACGAACTTCGCCCGTCCCAGCCGTCACTGCTCGCTTCTTAAATCTAGGTTTCGGCTTCGTTGGAGCAAGACGGGGTGTGTGGAGGTCAAGCGATGTCGCGTGATCAAGTGTTGACACAGAGGGAGGCCGGACAAGAGTCGGATTAGAAGCTCCTGCTCTACCTTCTAGAGCTTCCCTCAGGTCAGTAACGCCAACGCCACGGACAGATCGAGTCAGGCTCTGAAGGGAAAGGTTCTCAATGGCCATCAGTGCGGGCGATAACTTGAGTAAAGGAGATCCGTTCTCCGTCAGGGGTCGGTGTGTATTAAGTCGGTCGAGGGCTAGCACGGGAATAGTCATATTTTTACGACGTGAGATCTTTCGATGAAACTTACAATCTTTTAGGGCAGCTTCTGCGGACCACTGTGTGGTCAACCTGCGAAGCAATGCTTGCCGATCCAAGCCGGTCGCCTCCTGAACCTTTTTGGAGGAAACTATCAAGGAGAGTGCTTCATCAGCATTTATATGCGGCCATTCAGCCGCAATCTCTGATTCCGTAACTGGGGGAAACATAATCTGCTCTTCTGGAGGGCGTAAAACGCCAGGGGTAAAAGGTGCCACTTGAGGAAGGGATACTGAAGCATGCAATGGGGCGAGTGCCTGTACGAAAACAAGGTTAGCATAGCCCAAGATAAACTTTGCGCTATCCTTACGCTTTCTGCAAGTTTTGTCAGTTCCGCACATTCCCACACTTGGCCAATAACAAGCCAAACACGTGCAATGACTTGTTTCAACACTTTGGCTCGTTGTCGAACGGAGAGGTCCGATTCATCCCGGATCTGGGAAGCAGCATCTAGTGAGAGAAGCATGGGTATCCCGGTCAACAGGCCCCGAATAGGAACCTCCTCATGTACGGCGGTGAGAACATGAAGAATGAGGGCGTGATCCGATAAAGAGGCAAGTGTTGCGGAAGAAATCTTTTGTTGGGTGCATTCGAGTAATCTCTGTGTGTTGGAAGCCTTTCGTGATCGTGTGACTGTGCCTGCAGAACGGCGGGAAGAAGAGGGACGGGAAATTTGTGGCTCCGTGGCTTCCAAACTCTGCCCAGATCGATCTGTACTTGGCGTTGTGGAAGACACCGCTATGGATGCGAAATCACCATTCAACGAATGAGCTGGGGACGGAGAAAGGTCGGTGACAGAACCTAGCGCTGACGAGGTGGCCAACATGAATAAATAGGCATGGGTAGCGTGTAATGAACGTGTGCCAGGATCACCGAAAAGTAGCAAGCTGATGTTGTTCACCTGGATGGGGGAACTTTCTTCAGACATCTGTCTTGAGCGTTTGACGGTTCCCGAATCGCCCCGTTTGACGAGTTCTTGGCGCAGGTACGTGACCAGGGTGTGAGCGTAGTCACTCCTGACCGCGTAATCACTATCACACAAGAGGTTCAGTGTTTCATACCATATCTCTCCAGACACTCTTTTGCGCTGCGTGACCTGGGAAGCGGGCGATGAAGTACCGCTGCTGAGTAGGAACGAAGAAGGCTCAGGAGACGGCACGATTTTCTGATTGTCATCCCTTTTTGCTGTGTCGGCGGCTAGTATAAGGCCGGAAAGACCGGCGAGCAGACACCTGATGGCTTGTGAGCGCCGTTTGCTGTAGTTATCTCTCTCTAACGATGAGGAGCCATGAATCTCGACTGTCACAAGGCGACTGATGAGTTCGCTAGCCAGATCCTGAATCTGATCAGAGTAATAGACGTGGGTCCCGAGGGAGCCAATACACTCGACCAAGAGAGCAAGCAGGTCGTCGTCGGGGTTGACGGAGACTCTCCGGAGGACAAGAGTGACGAGGTTGGAGACGATGTCCGAAGTTGAGAGGTTGACCAAAGGAATTGGAGAAGTGAATACAGAGGTGAGCATCTTTGTCAAGGATCTTTGTTCATGGGTTGAGATGGGGGTATCCTGAGTCTCGAGCAGCCTCTCGACGAGACGAGATGGAACAGCGTAGCGATACTGGTACTGAGTCCATTCGCAGGCTTTACGGGCGAACCAGCTGCATTGATCGACCTTGTTCCAGAGTTTTTGGTCAGAGACTGTCTCGAAGGCGGCCTGCATTACGAAGCCGACTTGAGCAGCATTGGCGTGACGCAAAAGGAGGGAAAGGGCACGGAGGGATGCCGTGAGGATGTCGGCAAACGAAGGACCGGATTCACCGTCAACATGAACATGGATGGAAGCGGCCCTCCTTTGATCGGGAGGACGGGTGCGAAATTCGGCCATGTAGACGGATGGGGTGTTGTCCTTGAGGGCGGCAGTGCTGGGGAAATGAGATATACGGGAGAAAATGGGACGAGTGACGTACGAGTCGTCAAGGGGCTTTGGATCTGATTGGAGAATATGAAACACAAGGGCACGCATGATGGGAGAAACCTGTGATCTAAAGTGGGTGGATGAAAAGTAGAGGGCTTCTGAATTGACGACGGCGGTGATGGCAGCAAGGCCGACGAGACGGGTTCTGATGGAAAAGGGGGAGGGTCAAAAAGAGGGGAAGGGAAGAAAGTAGAGAGGGGGACCTGTTCCGCAGCTCGTAGTCGACGGATTTGATCTCGGCGGTGGACTGTGTGGCGAAGTGGGCGAGAACGAGGAGGTAATTGTGGGTCAACTGGGCGTCTACGCCGATGGCATGGCCGTCGGTGTAGGTGGACCACGCGGTGAACTGGTAAGGGGGGGTGAGAGAGGGATGTCGAACGGAAGGTGATACGCACGACGCTGGCAGCACGGGCGGAGATCTCGAGGTCGGAGGAGACGAGGTCGAGGGTGAGCTTGAGGGAGGCGAGGAGCGAAGAGGAAAGAAGGGAGATGTCGCGACGACACTCGACGGCGAGTGCGCGCAGAATGGCGAGCGTGATGAGGAGAGAAGCACGTGCACGCGGGTTGCCAGCGAGGGCCTTGGACGACTCCGACCTGGAGTGCTTTTCGAGTTCGACGCCGAGCTTGTAGATCTTCCCGGGCTTGTTGGTAGCATAGTAGGTCAGTCTGGAGAGCTCCTGTGCGTTCGGACGGAATTCTGGTCCTGCGGAGGAGAGCGCGGAGGAGGCGGGATAGCAGGCGTTGACGAGTGACACGTGATTGGGAGTGAAGAGGTGCATATGCAAAACGTTCAAAAAGTGAACAAACACAAACAAAGTCCCCAAGTTATCATTGACCCCCGTGGGAATCACTTTCCTCCCCGAGCACCGCGCCAATATCCCCCTCCTCCACGATCTCCTTCAGCATCCCGATCACCTCTCCGTGTCTCTCCTCCATCGTCCGCAGCCATCCCTTGCTGATCATCCACCTCGCTACACCCTTCGGTGGTATCACCACCCCCTCCTTCGCCGGTCCCGCAACCCGCTCCTTCCGTCCCACACCCCGTCGCGGTCGCTGCGCGTTCTCCGCCCGGTCAGATTCGTCCAGCGCGTCGTAGAACCGCCGCAGCCGTGCACTCCGCCACGGCATCCCCCGTATTCGCAAGACCGTCGTTCGCGTTCCACTCCTCTCGTCCTCTTCCTCCGATGACTCCTCCGACGACATGCATTCCAGTTGAAGCGCGCCGTCGAACATCACGTCTTCAAACATCCCCATCTTATTCCGCGCCTCCGACCGGTTCCCCAGTTTCTGCAATCGAACTCAGAAACTGTGTGTCCCCACTTCCTTCCTTTTCTTACTCACCACTTTCCGCCGACTCACTCGTCGTGCGCGCTGTGCCTTGACCTCTTCCCGTTGTTTGTGAGCACGCGCCGCAGACTCGTCCCTCTGCGCCCTAAACTTCTGTCGCAACGTTACAAATGCCTGATCAAATGCTGAATCCAACATCTTCTTCCCAAACTCCCTGTCTGCCACGTGCTTGTACAGTTTCCGGTTCGCTTTGAGGTCCTTGAGCACCCGTTCCTTCATCCGTCCGTTGTGCACAGATTGCCGTGGCGTCTTGTCCCACACAAACCGCACAGGCTCGTCCGGTCCCAGTCCCGTGCCCTCCATATGACTGTCTGGCAATTCCTTGTCCGTGTCCAGCATCATCACCCGTAACAAGTGGTTCCGCATAGCGTGCTTGTCGCATATCAGCCATCGTTCGTGCAGGTTTC
Organism: Boletales sp. KT-2023a; assembly: GCA_038090395.1. Classification (NCBI taxonomy): domain Eukaryota; kingdom Fungi; phylum Basidiomycota; class Agaricomycetes; order Boletales; species Boletales sp. KT-2023a. The sequence continues at coordinate 345,650 of JBBPMP010000001.1, forward strand.
GAATCCAAATACCTGAATCGTCAGACAACGTCGGTCGTGGTGGCTTTTCCTACGCACACGCTGTTGTGCAGTGACATCCGTGTTCGATTCTTCTTCGCTGCCCGTCCTTTCTCCGGAACGCCCCCGTAAATTTAGATTCACGAAACGAGCACCAGGTAGCAACGGCGACGCCAGGTAGCTCGTCGGAATCGATGGCTCCCCAGAATCAAACACACCATCCGTTGACGTCACCCCGAGTGCTTGTCCCACCGCTTGTGAAAGCGTCCCGGGCGTAGAGGGATGCGATAATGTCGGCGATGTGCTAGGTGTCGGTTGCTGTGACGAGGAAACGAGCGAGCCATACTCGAGCTGCGGGTGTTGTAGCAGCACAGAATTACCATGTGCGATCACAGACGAGCTCCCGGGTGTGCTGAAAGCCACACGCGCTTTCAGTGCAGTGATCTCTTGCTGCATTTCCAGCATACGTCCTTCCATTTCCGCCTGTCGAAGTCTGTATTTGGCTTCCTGCTCTTGTTCCCAAGCAATCCTCCGCTTGCGCTCTATTTCTTGTGCCTCCCTCGTTGATGCAAGGAAGCGCAAAAGTTCTTGCACTGCATGTACCCCACCACTCTGTGAGCTCGTGGATCGTGTGGAACCGTGCCCGCTGTTGGGTGCTGAGTCGATCCGACAGGATACACACTCTCCTGCTACTCACATTTGTGGGCTAGGAGGCGTGACCGGCGGCTTAGAGACTGCGAGTTCGAGTTCGCTGCGATGTGAAGTGTGGTGCACTCCAGTCGACTGCAAGGCTGTCTGCGGTCGTTGGGCCCCAGATACGTGTGTCGGTCGAAATCTTGGTTGCGCATAATACGGATTGAGAGCGTCTGAGAGCTCGCTGGTGGGCATGGCCGGCCATTCAAAGGGTTGTTTGCATGTGTTTGTTTTAGAGGGTCTTGCCGAAAAAGGCGCGACCCAAGGCAGACGCGTCATCTAGCGAAACGACCATCATGGATGACATTGGAAACCTCATTGGAAATCAGATCAGGGCGGCAGGCATGCGTGTTCCGGTCGACACGACCGTTCCAGACAAGTAAGTCTTCCCCCCACCCCCTTGATGCTGCGCATTCATGTAGACGACAGCGGAGAAGTCATTCATATCTCGTCGCTCGCGCTGCTCAAGGTGTGCAACTACCGTTCTGCTCGTTCATGAAAACTAATCGTGCACAGATGTTGAAGCACGGACGTGCTGGCGTTCCCATGGAAGTGATGGGCCTCATGCTGGGAGAATTCGTAGACGATTACACTGTGCAGGTCATCGACGTGTTTGCCATGCCCCAGTCTGGCACGACAGTGACCGTCGAATCAGTAGACCACGTCTTTCAAACAAAGATGCTCGAGATGCTGAAGCAAACTGGTCGGTGAGCGGTCTTGGTCGTGCTTGCTCTCGCATTAATTGAATGCATATATGCGTCAGGCCTGAGATGGTGGTGGGGTGGTACCATTCACATCCGGGGTTTGGATGTTGGCTATCGAGCGTCGATATCAATACACAGCAAGTAAGATTACCGAGATCACGGGACGTGCAGACACTTACATGTTGCTAGTCATTTGAACAGATGCAGAACCGCTGCGTTGCGGTGGTGATTGATCCGATCCAGTCTGTCAAAGGCAAGGTCGTCATTGATGCCTTCCGTCTGATCAACCCGCAGACGGTGCTTGCCGGTCGTGAACCACGACAGACGACATCAAACATTGGACACATCAACAAGCCATCAATCCAGGCACTGGTGCACGGGCTGAACCGCCACTATTACTCTATTGCCGTCAATTACCGCAAGACTGAGCTGGAACAGGCGATGTTGATGAATTTACATAAGCGGAACTGGACGGAAGGATTGAAGCTGAGGGATTTTTGTTCACACAAGGCAAGCAACGAAGATGCGATCAAGGTCAGTTCCTGAAAGGGTTGGGTGGAACGAAATAAACTGTTTGTCCTGCAGAAAATGCTCACGCTATCAGAGGCATACAACAAATCGGTACAAGAGGAGTCGACGCTTTCCGCAGAGAAGCTCAAGACGCGTCACGTGGGGAAGCAAGATCCCAAACGGCACTTGGAGGAAACGGTGGAAAAGGCGATCGGAGATCAAGTGGTGCAAAATTTAGGAACGATGTTGTTGGCGGAGCTATAACGACTGTGTATCAGAGTATATGCGAGTTACACGTTCAGGGACAGCGACAGAGTGCAACTATGGTAGTTGCCCTGGTTTGGGCATCATCCGGGGGTTGTAAAACAAAGGCATGATGCCCATCATCTTGGCTCGACGGATGGCCTTGCCGAGTCTGCGCTGGGTTTTTGTAGTGAAGCGGGTTTGTGTGCGGGGGTGGATCTTGCCAAGCTCTGAGACGAAAGAACCGAGCAGGGTGGTGTTGCTTGTTTCCCAGAGAGGGTCGATACCCAACTCGCGGAAAATGTCGCGCTGAGACGCCTCTTTGCGACCGGGGGCGACGAGGGCGGGAGCGGGTCTGACCTGCCTTGGTTCGAAACGGTGCCGGTAGGACCAGTAGTGGGGGCGAATGAACTGGGGTGCTGTGAAAGGGGTGCAGAAAAGAGACACGGAGGACATACCAAGCCGGGGGCAAATTTTCTACGATGACTGGTGGTCTGCCATTGGGTAGACTGAGCTGTGCGCGGTGAGAGAGGTGGTGGACGCGAACGGGAGAGACATACTCCGGGCGTGTTCGGCCTGGTCGAGGATGTTGTGGAGGTGTTCCTGGTCGCCTCGGAGGGTGGAAAAGAGCCGGAAACGGGGAATTTGGGCACGGATGGCACGGAGAACGATCATGGGGGAGGGAGAAGGTGTGGGAATAGTTTAGATAATGACAGGGGAGAGAATGGGACAAGACCCCGGACAGTCTCGGGATTAGTCAGAAATGAAACGAAGGCATCGCCCGCTCTTCACTTTGTCACTGGACAACCAGAGGTATACGGTCAGTCAGTCAGCCCGTCCGTCCGTCCCTGCCGCGTTCGCCCGTCGCCTGATGTTCACTCTCGCCTTCCTTTTCTTCCTTCTTTGATCTCCCCATGTCCGACGTCTTTCGTCGTCAAGCTCCAAGTCCCCTCGTCTTGACCCCCGACATCCATCCGCCCTCCGCATCCTCCTTAGCCCATGCGACCAGCTCTAACACCGTATCCATGCCCTTTGTTCGCAGACACGTCACTCGTCGTCTAAAGACGGCCAAGGCTGACTGTGACAAGGAACTCCGTAGAGTAATCAACAACATCACCTCCTTCTTCGAGGAGAGACTCCGCGACGGCGACCAGGACCGCGACGTGGATCGCGACTCCTATCGTGATCGTGACCCAGACCGCGACTCACAGTACGGCGACACCGACTCTCTCCACGACCCCCTTTACCACCCACGTCCCATCTCTCAGGCCGACGATTACTCTGACAGTGGCTACGAGGCAGAACCGGAGGGCCGTCATAGTCGTCAGCGTGCGTCTCCAGAGAATGGCACTTGTTCTCTTCCCGCTCTGACTCATCGCACTTCGTCCCCCGGTTTTCCTCCAGTCTCCACCTCTTCCTCCTTCGGTCCCTCTTTGCGCAGACAAAACACTAATCCCTGGGAAAAGTCCGCTCCCACCCCTCCTTCCTCCAGCGCTGGTCCTAGTCCCGTCGTCCCCGCTACTTCCCTTTCCGATACAGCCAGTCCCCGCAGACAGTCCAACGCCATCCCTCCCACCGCTTGGCCGTCCCAAAGTCTACCTTCCCGCAGACTTTCCCGCACAGTCCATATCCCCATTCGTCCAGTTAGATCCGGCCAGAGTTCTCGTTCTACCTCCAGATCTCGTTCTCCTCTCCCCCCTCCCGCAACCCACGGCAGCTTTTCTGATGTCCTTCCCATCTCATCCATCAATCGTCGTTCCTCTCGCATACTCGTCGACGATCCTGTCGATCCTATTATGACTGCCCTTTATGACCTCATAGGCGTTGCAACTGATGTCACAGAAATGTCTGTCGCACAGCTTACAGCACAGCCAAAGGTTTGCGAGTCTCTCGTTCAGCGTGTCCAGTACATTGGAAAGGCTTGGGACGATCACCCAGATTGGCACGGCCGAAACTGGTACGTGCAGGTCCTCCTTGCCGTTGCTAGCCTCAGTCGTGTCGTCGAGTGGTGGGAAGCGGAAAAACAGTTCTGGAACTTTGACGACAACAACGAGGACGAACAAGACGAACCCCTCATGTTTGTACTCAAGCCGTCAGAGGAACAACCTCCTGCCCCAACCCCCACTACTCGTGGCCATAGGGAAGACCCACCATTACGCGCGTCTCTCGAGGATGAACACCGTTTGCGAATGAGTCGGGTGGTCAGCCAGGGGAGACGTTCCAGAGACGAGCACCCAAAAGAGCTCATGCGAAAATCGACCTCCCCTGATCCCTTATCTCGCTCCTCACTTAACAAATTACCGGATCATAGCGATTCTGCTCGAGTCCTGGCTACCGAGCGTCTACGTCTCCAGGCAGAGACTGCTCAGAATCAGAACGTCATCATGGAACTCAGTCTGGACGGCGATCATTTTATCTGGGTGAATTATGCGTGGAGAAATGTGGTTGGGTAAGCCCTCAGTCTCAAACACGGCAACAATCATCTGACGACCGGTATTATTAGGACTGATCCATCAGAACTTTCTGGGACACGAATATCTCACCTGCTTGCCTCGTCGGATTGGTCTGTTTTCAAAGATGCTACTCAACGTCTTCAGCAAGATGATTCGCACACGGTTGAAGTTAGGTTCCGACTGCAAGTTCAACCTGAAGGCCATCAAGAACTTTTCGTGAACAGCGGAGTCCTTTATCAGCAGATGGAGGGTAAAGGTATGCTCATGGTTGACCGCGAGGACGCGCAACCTTCCCACACAATGTGGGTCGTCAAACCCATTACTCCTCCTCGGTACGAGTATCCCTCTCCCCCCATTATCCTTGAGTCGGGGGAATTTGGTCAAGAGTCTCTCCCAGAGGAAACACACATATCGGAGCGTATGCCCGATGAGCCCGTGACACCCTTTCCGTTCACACAACCTATATCCACCGAACCCATCCTGTGTCGCATCTGCGAAGGCCATGTTCCACAGTGGTACTTTGAGAAACACAGCGAAACCTGTGCAGAGGTTCACCATCTTGAGGCAGAAATATGTGAATGTAACGAATCCATCGGCGAATTGAGAAACACTATCAAAGACCTTTTGCTGGCATTGGAAACCTCGTCGCCGGCTATGACCCCTGAATACCGTGGAGTACCCATCTTCATGCCATCCACATCACCGAGCATGTCGAATCCCCTTCAACTCTTCCGGACGAACAAGATGCAGCGTGTTGGCGTGAAAAAGATGCAGCGTCGTTTGCTGGAGCAATTGGACGACATCTTACAAATCACATTGGAAATCACTATTCCTTCGCTTAAGGAGGAGGAATCGAAGGAACCTATCGACCGACAAAGGCTGCTTTCCCCGACATCGGAGCGGAAGATATCTCAAGTGCGAAACTGGTGCAAACCGACAATCGAGGATGCTGCATTAACCCAACTGGCTGAGGATGCCGAACGTGTCATGCGGCAGAAGGCGGATAACGTGGTCCGTATGCAAAACACTATTCGATACTCGGAGAAGATATGGCATGAATGGGAGGAAAGAGTGGAAGAAAGTCTGGCTACCGTCGACTACGACGAAGAAAGCGGTGACGAAGATGACTTGATCGAAGGCGCAGCCCCCGAGGTATTGGAGACAACTGTATTACCTCGGACTACATCAGAGAGTGCCTCCATCAGCTCTGTGGAAGATTTGGTGTCATCTGGTCCTACTCCTGTGGCCCCCTCATCGCCTGCTCCCATTGTGCCAAACGAGAACAGACAGCCAGTTTCCATGCCTGCTCCTACCTCGATTCCGGCAAGCTGGCAAATAATGAACAAGATGCCTACCAGATCCTCAACCCCATCATCCATATCGTCTCCTCTTGCTCTAGCAGAACCGATCACCGCATCTGTGTGCCCGGACGACCACCCACCCCATATGGATCTTAATGAAATTCCTGCCGAAAACGGTACCCTTAAGGCCCGTCGGTCCACCAACAACCTCCTGGAACCTCGGCTTCTGGTCACGCCCCCTCTGTCGCCGAGTATCCTCCCTCGCGACGCGCCCATTAACACTCGGCGTGGACACCGACGACATTCCACTGTCAATCCGATGTTCAGTCCATCATCATCCAATGCACCCCTATCCCCTCGTCAGCCATCTGCGACCCCGTTGTCCCGTTCTACACCCACTTCTATCAAGGATTTTGATATCATCAAGCCGATAAGTAAGGGCGCATTTGGCTCAGTCTTTCTTGCCAAGAAAAAGGCCACAGGGGACTATTATGCAATCAAGGTTCTCAAGAAGGCTGATATGATTGCGAAGAATCAAATCACCAATGTTAAAGCAGAACGCATGATCCTCATGAAGCAGGCAGAATCACCATTCGTAGCAAAACTGTACTTCACTTTCCAAAGCAAAGATAACCTCTATCTCGTCATGGAGTACCTAAATGGTGGTGACTGTGCAGCCCTCATCAAGTCGCTAGGATCGCTACCGGAGGAGTGGACACGTCAATACATTGCGGAAGTAGTGTTGGGTCTCGAGTACCTCCACGAGCGAGGCGTTGTTCACCGGTATGTCTTGACTTGGGTGCTCGTAGAATACGGTGATTTTGATAACATCCTGAAACAAGGGACCTGAAGCCGGATAACTTGCTGATCGACCAGCACGGGCACCTCAAGCTCACGGACTTTGGGTTGAGCAGGATTGGTCTTTTGGGTCGACAAACGCGAGAAGGTCCTATGGGGATTGGACTCCGCCATCGCACTAGATACGATTCGCGGTCTCGGCCGCCCTCTTTGGATTCAGGTTTCCTTGCCTCTCCCATGATACCGTCCGACGGAGGTTCCTATTTTGGGCAAGGGTCATATCCCGTATCCCGACCCGGAGCGTCATTGTTACAGTTTCCCGCGGACGATATGAGTGAATCAGGCAGTGGTTCTGAATTGATGCCCAACTTTTATTCCAGGCGGAGCAGGGCGTCGGACAGCCCTTTGCAATCATTCGCTACAGAACTTACCACCGATTTACGCTCGTATTCTGGAGGCAACACTCCTTCCGGGGAGCAAAAGTTTGCTGGCACACCGGACTATCTGGCCCCAGAGACAATACTAGGTCTGCGCGGTGACGATGCTGCCGTTGATTGGGTATGGTTTCCTGCACTCTGAGGTTGTGTGATGACTCATGGCCATTTAGTGGGCGCTCGGAGTGATTACATATGAATTCTTGTATGGGATTCCACCATTCCATGCCGAGACTCCGGAAAAGGTATTTGAAAACATACTCTCGGGACATGTCGAGTGGCATGAAGATTGGGTCGACTTCTCGGAGGAGGTCAAGGATTTGATGCAAAGACTTATGGATACCAACCCAGCCACGCGATTAGGTGCGAACGGTGCCGATGAAGTCAAAAGCCATCCGTTTTTCGAGGGGATTGAGTGGGATACGGTTACATCGAAAGAAGCCGCGTTCATACCGCAAATTTCGGACCCGGAGTCGACGGATTATTTCGACCCCCGAGGAGCGATACCTCAATTGTTTCATGACGACGACATTGCTCTCACGAACGCTGACAGTCCATCGATCAACCCAACCCAGCCAGCCAACATTTCCTCATCCACGAACCGAGATACGGCACCGTCTCCAGCCAGTGATGATTTTGGGTCGTTTAGTTTCAAGAACTTGCCAGTTTTGAAACAGGCGAATGATGACGTGATTCGCAAGCTCAAGACCGATCAACTAGCTCCCATCGCTCATACGTTGTCGGATCCGGCGGGGATGAGCACGCGAAGGCAGAGTATATCGCAACGCCACAAGAAACCTCCGAGCGTTGTGACCACCACAGACCAAAAGAGTACTTCTCAAGGACCTCCTTCTCCGTCGACGTCGACGTCATCGATCGCTTCCTCGCCATCGAGAGCAAGTATGGCGCCGTCGACGCCAGGCAGTAGTTCAGGCAACCACACTCGCAAACCGTCTGAGTTTGGCGCAATCGAAAGATTCAAACTGAATCACTTTGATGGGGTCGAGCGCCGAAACACGATGCCGAGCCGATTGCGGACAGCGTCCATTTCGAGTAGCGCGGGCGACGGATCAGGTTCTGACAACTGGCCTTGCTCTACCGGACAAAGTTTAAGTCAATTTGAAGTGACGCCTCCATCGTCGGTTCATTCCGTTGATCTGCGCAAGGGACCTGACCCCACGGATCGTGCTGTGACTTGCTTACTGGCCGAAGATAACCCTATCACGGCCAAGATAATAGAAACGCTGCTCGTTCGTCTTGGCTGTCGTTGCGTAGTGGTTGCAGATGGCTCGGAAGCGATTGGAGTTGCAATGGGCGACATCAGTGAGTTTCCTCAGTGAAATTGAGGGACGAACTGATCATGGCGCAGAATTTGACTGTATTCTGATGGACCTCCACATGCCAGTGTGTAAGTATACCCGTCTCGATCGTGATTGGTTTGCTGAGAGATGTGTAGTGGATGGCGAGAGCGCTGCTCGGTATATCAAGATGACGAACAACAAGAATGCCAGCACACCGATTATTGCAGTCAGTGCCTATAGCACAGGGGACGAACAGAATGGCTTGTTTGCGGCGTCCCTTTCCAAGCCGCTGCAAAGGGCGGATCTGTTGGCTGTGATGCGGAAGTTGGGATTCAAGACGTCCGCCGTGCAAGGCGTTAAATTCGTTTCTTCTCGTGTTTCATGACCTCTTTGATGCATTCCTGATTGTCTTTTTTTTTTTTTTCTGCTGCAAGTACACCATATACATACTCATACGCCATGCCATCCAACATTATTCTTCTCTTCATCACACTCACCAGCATAACCATAACTTGTCTCAGCGCTTTGCATATTGTATGTTAGAGTCTTTTTTTTTTTTGTTTTTCCCCCACTCGCGTTGAGCAATGTGGATACTCTCATGTAAACGAGGCGGACAGTAAATCAGGTGATGGGCGCTGTAGCTGTTGACGGCATGTGTGTGTCCCACCGCCTCTGAGTCTTTCACCGCCATCTTCCCCTCCCCCTCCTTCCTCCCCGTCGTTGTACCCCGTACCACTCATCGACCTGGACACAGCTCCGTGTGGGTGATGCAATCTTATAATCATCCAGGTATCCCTTAGATTTTCCCCTCTGACCTCTGTTCATCTTCTTCGTATTATGTAGCTTGGCAGTATCCTCGTCCACTCCATCATGCTACGTCCTTCGACGTCCCCACAAGAGCACGTCATGCAAGCGAGTCGGGTCCCTCACCGTACATGTCAGAGGCGTCCATCAACACATCGACGTCGCTTATCCCGCCTAGCCTCACCCCAGGTCGTCAGCATACGCGAATCTGGGACAAAACTGCGACTCAGTGGTCGCACACAACCATACCTTCTCCCTATCAGTCACCGCGCCGTCCGTCGTTGTATGGCGACTATCTCTTGTCGCATCCCTATTCTCCATTCTCTGCGCCCCCGCCCCTCCCTCAGAAACCGCAGGCACTCCTTCAACCCCTGACCAGCTCGTCCCCCCCAGTCCCACCCAAGCCACCACCATTGGCCATTTCCCCTGCCTCGAGGATCCCCCTCTATCCCACTTCGATACCATTACCCTTGACGAGCCTAGCCACATTCTCTCCGTCGCACTCTGAACCCGAGACCACTCCTGATGAGAAGGAAATCGAACACGCGCTTACACTTTCTGTATCAGAAGCTCAAAAACGCGAAGCGTTGATTGCCCAAGAAGAGGAGGAGCTCGCCAGAGCATTGGAAGAATCGCGGTTGTTGTCCGACGACGTTTATTTTCTCGATCTGCAACCACTCTCCCCTTTGACCTCATCTGCAGATCGGGCGTCCACTCCTCCGAGAAGGGCCTCTGCGCAGCCTCCGGTAGGCGAAAGCTGGCTACATATTTTAACCCCAACCCCCTCCATTTCGTCGCAGCACTCTCCCATAAATGAAGATCCCCCGGCTTTGCATCTTTTTGTGGATCAAAGCGAGGCCCCTGGCGATTCAAGTGATGCTCCGCGGACAGCACTGAACAACGTTCAAAATTTGCACTCGCCTCTGGATAGCTTACCTCCAACTCCCCCTCTGTATGCTACTGTCGTGTCTAACCTTGTCCGCAATCCTCTTCCTACGCCTCCTCTGAATCGGTCAACCGTTGCGCCCTCCATGTCGGCGGCTTCTTCGGCTACATACTTTGCAAGCGACCATACAACCTCGTCCGACCCGAGTTCGCCATCTTTGTCATTAACTCATTCCAACGGCAGTGAACATTCGCCAATGCCACCCTTTTCGTCGAGACCAAGTTGGTCGTCAGTCTCGTCTGAAAACAGCACGTCAGCTGGTCGCTCTCTCGGTAGCGAATTTTATCCTGCTTCCACTGGGTATAGATCACCTTCGCACCCGCCTGCGAGTCCCGACCTGTCTCTCGGGTCATCGTGTAATCTGGAGCCGTTGGACGAAGAAATTGAAGAAGATGTGGATACGGAACCTGGACCATCCACACGGCCAGCTGTTCCGCTGTCAGCAAATCAGTACGTTGAACCGGAGATGCTTGTGGGTGTTTGTACGTCTTGATTCCAAAGTTCCATCGGTACGTTTTTTAAACATTGCCTTTTAGCATTGGGCTTTTCCATCCCAGTTATTTCGACGGAATTGCAACCCATGTCTGGACCGATGCCACACGTCATCACTCTGCCCTATGGCAAAGCACCCTTGTTCCATATCCAGGCTCAGAGTTGGCGAAAGTTGCTCAAACTGATGGCCAGGCTGAGTGGCACACGTGTAGAGCCTACCGTAGAGGCTCTCAGCATTGCCAAGCATGACCTCAAGCTGCGAACTGTGATTCAGTTTGTCAAGGTGTGTTTGGACTGTAGAACGGAGACTTTTGCTCATGGTCGGCCTTGTCAAGATCCATCATTCCGCATCCGAATGGAGAACAGTACTTTATCTGACCACTGACTACCCCTTGCCTGCTAAAGCCCAGAACCCGCACAAATTCACTAACGGCGATGTCAACGTTCTACCTTATTCTTATACGCTCTCACCGCTTCCGACCCTCCTCCGCGATGGTTCTGAGTCCCCTATGGCCAAATATTATGTTGTGCCAGCAACGCCGACAACCCCATATCCTGACCTACCGATCAATTTTCCCAACCTTGCGATGTACCTTCAGTCGGCCGTGCAGGACTCCCGTAGAGCTGCCAATGACGGCTCGAGTGGGATGCGGAAGCTGGCGCAATATATCGACAGTTGCTATCAACGAGAAGCAGACCGAGTCGGCCCCATTGACGGGGTAGCATCAAAGAAGGGCGTTGGGGGCATGTTCAAGCGCGTTATGGGAAGAAGCAAGGCCAATAGGCACAGTAGAGGGAATGATGAGATATACGATCTAGTGACGCCGTTTGTGTCTGATGAATGGGGTTGATGCATACGTCGTCGAGACTTTGTTAATGTATCATTGTAGTACAGTCACGATAAACACTCGTGTTGACCATGAGCAATCAACCTGAAGGGACAACATCCACCTTGCCCCCTCTCTCCGCTGAGGAGGAAGGTACGTCGCCCACCACTTTCAATGGTGTATTCATCCCAAATAACTATCATCTTTTAGATGCCATCATCCACACGCGCATCACCAACGACGAACGCGCACTCCGCCGTCTCGTCAAAAAGTTTCACAACTACGCTTCGCTTGCGTACACCCCACTACTACCTGCACACGGCGGGAATGTCGAGGATGCACGGGAGGCTTTCCTGGTCGAACTCGCATCCTTTGAGCTGGCACTCAAAAAGAGCCTGATGATTTGCGAGGCAGAGTCGAGGGAGGTCGAGGAGTATCAACGGGAGCGGCATAGAATTGGTAAGTGCCCACGTCCACTCGACCGTACCCGGAATCCCATGCCTTCACCGCAGAGCAGGAACACGATCTTTTGCGCACCCAAATAAGCGAACTCAAGGTCGCACTGGAGCATGCCCAGATGGAGCGCAGACGGAAGATGGAATACGACACGATCACAGAAAAGATAAACACACTCCCCAGTCGCGATGAATTGGAGCAGTACGTGTCCTGTACTGTTCGTCCGCCATTTTCGATATCTCACACACGCCACGTCAAGGTCGATTCTGGCATTGGAAAACGACATGGCCGCAATTTCTTCGGAGCATGAAATGCAGGAACGTATCATCAGAGGACAGAAGGCGGCTCTGGATAACATCGTATTGGATCTCGGCTCCCTCCGCTTGATTGGAAAAGACAAGGAGAACACCGCATCGCGTCTAGCCTCTCCGATGCCTACACCTGCAGCTGAATCCATTGATGCTGACGAGGGCACCCAAGGGACCCCATCGGCTGGCGATGAAAGGCTTGTCGAAGGTGTTGAATCGGGTGAGGTCGCAGAGAAAGAGGATGGGGAAGACGTCGAATCGTTTTCACTCCTGCTACCTTTGAGGCCAAATCCTGGGACCACAGATGCAGTTTCACATTCGGCAACTTCACTGTCATCACGGAGAGAAATACGCTCGAGAACGGACCCAACGCCCTTTAGCCAGGCTGACGATGATGACATCGAGATGGGAGAGGTTGCAGAAGATCCAAAACCAAGGAGAAAGATCAGGGAGGAATTGGAGGAGGGTGAGGCGAGCGATTCAAGCAGCGCATTGTCCGACCCTCCGGACAATTGACGCCACTGTGCATGTTGCATTCCTGTCGTATTGTCAGAGGTTCGTGTTCTACTTCGGTAGATTTACCTCTATCGTCATTAAATCCCTGGCGCAAATAATCTCGCCCGCGAACTGTTCCCTAGCCAATTCCGCTATTGCCTCCATTATGATCCTCGCCTCAGTGTTAACATCGTCGTTGCCGGGGTATCTAGGTGAAAAATGATTCAAGACCAGCCTCTGTGCTTTGATTCGTGTTGCAAAGGCTCCGGCCATCTGCGGAGTCGAGTGGCCCCTCGACTTTGCCCTCGCCTCAACACTCTCGAACGTATCGGCAAGCTTGGTAGTTGTATCTATGCCGGGCAAATGAGCATTTGTCGCTTCGTGAACGAGTAAATCGGGTGAACTGGCGATACCCGTCATTGCAGATGGATCATATGTATCGCCAAGAATCACAACCTTCCGGCCCGGACGAGAAGGAGGTCCTTGCAAGACAGTACCATCTGAAAGCTCGATACGCTCGCCTTGCTGTAAACGACTCATCACGGACAATGGTGTCTTGGTTCGTTTGATGCTCGGAATGTACTTTTGAGGATCCATCACGCCCGGGACAGGGGCTTCTTGGATGACATACCCTACGCATGGCGCGGAATGGAGAATGGGAGCCGCGGAGACGCTGACAAGATCATCCTTGAAGATATCCTTCCAGACGCCGCTGGCCTGACAGACGTTACGGCCACACGGTAGTTCGGAAGAGTGGTGAGGCAGCGAAAGCTGATCGCCATCATCAAGTGGATCGGTCGGGAAGCGAAGCTCGTGAACGACATATGGTGTCCCTAAGAGGGTATGCGTATACGTGAGGCCCGCACGAACGTATGCGCGTGTGCCTAGCGGTCCATAAATTTCGAGTGGCTAGCTACGACGTGAGCTGGACAATAGGACACGTTCGAGGGACGCACCTCGACTGTGGGATTACTCTGACTTTGTGCTCGGGGATCCTCCGTATCCTCGACCATACCCCCAGCGCCGTTTGCGACAGACGCCATCAGTGGCAGCAGGCCAAAGATATGATCCCCTGTTTGCCAAAATGTCATCTCAACGAAAGGACTAGATGAGCGCAAGCCCGAACCATGAGTGTGAGTGATGAATATCTTCCTGATTTTTCCCATCTTGACCGTGCTTTTTTGCAATCGGTGCTGGGTTGCCTCCCCGCAATCAAATAACCATACGTCCCCACCCAATCGCAATGCGATCGCAGAGTGATTCCTTGTAGAAGAAGGTTGTGCAGAAGCAGTGCCTAAAAAACAAAGATCAATCGTTCCGAGAGTTTTTCGTGCAGTCATGTTTGATGGACATGATAAACCCGTGGTGCTTCGCCGAGACAGCAATCAGCCAGGTGCAAAAAAATGTCCCTGGCAGGAATTGAACCTGCGGCGCCACGGTACTGTGAGATCCACAACGTGGCGATTTAACCACTAATCGACAGGGACTTGACATCAAACTCTGTGAAATAACTCATGATCCTCATCATCAACCACATATTTGGCACGTTTTTCCGCTTGAGCCTCACACTTTAAGGAGATACAGCCGAATACGAGAGCATCAACGAAGAGACAGGCTTCCATGCAGATGATGCTCGGAAGAGACAGGGGTGAGTGGTCCCGGACGAGAGCCAAGGTCCGCTTACAATTCAGCAGCGACGACTCGAACAATTCTGCTCTGAGCGGGGATGTTTACGAGGACACCGGGGTTGATGCCGGGATGTCTATCACAGTATCGCTTTTCCCCCAACTCGACCGCTAGCGGACATTTTTCAAGTTCCTCTAGGGTCACCTCGAAGAAGCAAAGTCAGCCATGGAGAAGCTGTACGCCCGAATACGGTCACTTGAAGGGACAAATAAAAGACTTAAGTCTGAACTACAGCGGGCTCGACGAAACGTACCCGGTGATCTGGATAGGAGCCTTCGTGAGAAGGCTTCTCGACGTCAGAGTCAGATTCGTTCTCTGGAACGTAGAATTGTTGGTTTGGAAACGGTAAGCCTTTTTCCTGTCTGCGATCTTGAAAAGAACACATGTCGAGGTTTAGGCTCGGGAGAAAGATAGGCGTATTATTGAAAAGGTGAATGTTTCGGTCATCGTCTTTTTACTCCTCCACCAAACATTGCAGTTTCGAGACACCGAGGTTCAGCGCGATGCAAAAGAACTGATGGCTGATGGCGGTGGTGCACCAACACAGCAGACAACAAATCTTGAAGAAAATGCCATCAAGGTTTGCAGCGTCATTTCTTGATATGATCATGGTTTT
Organism: Boletales sp. KT-2023a; assembly: GCA_038090395.1. NCBI lineage: Eukaryota > Fungi > Basidiomycota > Agaricomycetes > Boletales > Boletales sp. KT-2023a. The sequence continues at coordinate 360,714 of JBBPMP010000001.1, forward strand.
ACACATATAACTATTTAGCTCCTGCGACGCATGTGCGATACAATCGACATGAATACACTTGCAGAAGAAGAATGTGCGGTTTGCATGGAGGGGATGGCGGTGGGAAAGTCCTTTAGGTCGGATGCTAACTTGCAATCCCAGGGCTTTTATCTGAACGCAAGTGCCAGCCTACGTTGCCGACATCCTGTTTGCATCGAATGTTTCGAGAAATTGGGCGACTGCTCTAATACCCTTTCTAACCATCAGATAGGGTCAGTCCAATGCCCCCAATGCCGCGAAATTTGTCCGCGCGAAGAGTGCGAAATAATCACACATACTGCGGTAGAACAACGGGACCTACCGCTAGAGATTTCTCAGCAATGGGCAGCGGTAGATACCAGCAAGATGGCTGTCGGGGAAGATGAAGATGACAGTAATAGCTTTATCGACGATAACTTTGTTACAGTCTCTGAAAGGTCGGTGAGAGTACTTGCAAGCAAATTGTGTTTCTTGATGACCTTTAGCCCTCAACCACAGGAATGTCTTGAGGAAGCAATGAATCTCGACCCGGACATCCCGCCTACCCAGCTCGGCACCAAGCCAGCTGCTTACGAGAATTTGCCATCCCCTAACAAGCGAGAAAGGTTGGAACAGTTAGCAGCGCAACGATCAATGAAGCAGCGAGTTTGATCTGTCAATTATTGGTGCAGTCCGGCTGCGGGACATCGGTTGTGAGTATGTAACTAAAAATGTAAAAGCAAAAATGGATGACAAAATGGCAGAAATCAGAAGACATGTCATGATATCAGTCCATGAGCGCGTAGCAATACAGCCCACCTAAAATAGAGTCAGAAAAAGAACTTGCCGAATACAACCAGACTTACTCCTCTCTTTCTGACTCCAGCTCAGCCATTTTTCGTTTTAGCTCCCTGACAAACCCATGGAATGCGTATAAGCAAGTGACAGGAAGGAACGTACGAATTCTCTTTGCTCAAAGCATTCCGCGACTCTTTCGTTTGACGCAAGTCCTTTGTCATTGATTCCCAAGCTTCGTCATGAGGGAGATTTGCATCGTCGTACATCGCGTCCAGTTCCTCGTTGAACGCCTGAATGAAGAATTTGCATGCTTACCGTTACAATTGTCATGGACTTACTTCGTACATGATTTCCTTTTCGGCTGTTGCGTCCGCCAATAGGCTCTTTACCAGCTCACACTGGCGCTTGGTGTTCTGTAGTTCAACTCGCACTCTATCAAGATCCGCGGCTTTCTGGGGCAGGTGTTAGTTCGTGGTGTCCGAACAAACCTTGGATACTCACCTCCTTGATCTCGAGTACGAACTGTTCGAGACCGCTTCGCAGAGTCTCGTGGTGTAACATGGCGCGAACCATGCTTTGGTCCGCCTCTCCTAGCGACTCTTCTAGGCGAGTCACAACCACCGAGTTAATCGTCTCGGCTGTGTTCAACTCCCCTACAAAACTGCGCGCTCGATTCAGTGGGGTGGTCGGACCTTCCACTTGTCGCTTGCCAATGAGTTGACGCATCTCTTCCATTCGCTGTTGTGCCTCCCTTGTCTTTCCGCAAGAAACCAATGAACGTTTGTCAAGTAGTCAGGTTGATAAACCGATACCTACAAGCGGCGGGGCGTTCGCTCTTTGGGGGGTACGTGCAAATGACTTGTCTGGAGATGCAGATCTCCACGAGTCAATCGGACTACTGCTCGAATTTGAGCGCAGCTCTGTGACATCGATCTTAATCCTCTTCACTGCGCGGTGTGATGATTCAACCTAGACAAGTAGTAAGCAACCAAAGCGATGAACCATGCAAGAACCGAACACACTTCTTCCCTCGCTGAAATCACGAACTTTAATAAATTCTCCGTATGCTCAGTGGTGAGATGCGAAAATGAGGGATGCGCTGGTTTGCAGGCTTGAGGTGACACTTTCCGAGGTGAGACAATTCTTCCTGTTGTCTTTGAGAGTGGTGATGTCCGGTACTTTCGTGTTGGCGTATGTGAACTATGCCCGGAACGGGTGGAGGACTTCTTCTTGATCGAGAGTGGCTCGATGTTACTGAACGGCGTCGTAACGCTATTTGTCGGCTTGGGAACAGTGTCGACCTGGCTAAAAGGTCCAAACGTTTGCCGTTTGCTGCGGGGAAGGGGTGATGGGGTGGCGTCATTGGGTGTGGATTGTTCAAGGTCTTGGAATGACAAGGACTCGTCGTCCACACCCGATTCTGTAGAAAGGTGTTCTTGTCGCGATAAAATCATCGGACTAGCGGAAGGGCGGGGAGAGGGGCTGCGCGGTCCGAACCGACGAGGCTCTCCAGCGTGCTGGGTGTCAAGCTGGGATGGCACAGTCAAGCCCCTTGCGGGAGAACTCGAAGCCTGCCGGGAGCTTGATACCGAATTCTCCCGCGCTATCGATGCACGAGACATTGGGCGAAGTTGTGGTGGAGGGTCCTCTGTAGCCATGATGACATATCTCCAAAGTCAAATGTATTAAAAGCATACCTTCGTATATAATATCCTCCACAGCCCTTTCTATCGTAGCTGCAGGGGTATACTTACCATGTTGACTTTGACTATTCCGTCTCGCAAGTTCTAGGCGCATTGTCAAGTCAGGGTCTGATCGATCCAGTATTGCTTGACTGTCTGCCTTGTCTTCTTCATCTCCGTCATCGAAGTGTTCGTACGACGAAGACCGGGATATTGGTTGAGGAGAGGATCGGCCACTTCCAGGGGAGCGACCTCTTTTCATGAGTTTTTTCCGAGAAGCAGAAGTTTTGTTTGCCGAGGAGTCATCATCCGCAGACAACAAAGATGTGGCAGCAGTATTAGTCGATCCTGACCGATAAGAAAACTTTGCGAAGCTACCATCTGCCGTGGTGGTGGTCTGTGTGTATGTTGATGATCGACTAGCGGACGACTTTGTACGGCGGTGGCTACCAACGGATGTCCCAAAAATGTCAGCCTTTGACGACCCCGCACGGGTGTTGAAGAGATTTCGTGATATCGCATCCAAGCTAAAGATATGGGCCCGGGATTTTGCAGTCGCAGTTGGCGTTGCAGGGCGCGATTCATTTTCAGTGCGGAATTTGAATAAGCCATATTGTTGAACTACGGTTTGTTAAAAAATATATCAGCGAGCGGCCAAAGAAGTCAAACTCAAAGGTGGGTTACTTGTTTGCACAATACGTCCCGGTAATCTCGAAGTTTGCACTATCTCTTCCTCAGGGTCGTCGTTCGGGTCACTCGAGGACACAGAGTAACGGGATATCTCCCCGGCCATCGGGTGAACCCTCACAATCACGTATGGGGGGCCCCCCATACCAAAGGGCAATGGATCTGACGTGCCCTGAGGATCAATGTGCATGACAATTTTGGTCTAAAGGAAAACGTGAGTGTTTCTCATCAACCAACCACCATGAGAAGTACTTTTTTGCTTTCTTGCAAAAATGCCGTCCGCTGGTAGACATTGAAATATGTGCGGGCAATGGTAGTTCGCCCACCTCGGACTTCGACTTCCCTCTCATCGGCACAGAGTACCACAGATTGACCGGCTCTGGTTCTGTACTTTGCTTGAGCTGACCAGAGATTTCCCAAGAAGCGCTCTTTCTCGGTCGATGTTCTGGTAGGGTCGAGATTGACGGGAGCAGGCGGGAAAACCGCTGAAAATGAACGAAACGGTCGACCTGACCACCTGTCACCCTGGTTCTGTGGGGGATTTTCCAAGTATACGTGGAATTCTTCCATAGAAATGCTTAGCCAACCGCGCGGTCAAAAAGTCAGATCGTCTTACCGGCCTCCCCGACGTCGGCAACAACGACATCACAGAGATCAAACACTCCTTTGCAGCTCATACCGCTCTTTTTCATCCCTTGAGGCAGTCCACCAGTCTTAGCCAGCTTCTCCACTTCGTCCAAACCAGACAGCAGACGTCCACTCTTCTCCCCGTTGCCTGGTCGTTTCACGACCATGAGCTTGTCATCGAACAGGAACAATGAACAATGCAACGATGTCGCAGAGACGCTCGTTGCAGATGAGGATATGCCCGGAGGTCCATCCACGATGATGTCCTCTATGTCGATGCAATCGATAAACCGCCTCGAGTTTGATATCAACCCAGCTGGAAAGCCATCGATGGTCGCGCTTAGACAATACATGACTGCGGCTCGTCTCGTGTGATCGTCCGTCTCAGCCTGTGCTATTTTGCTTGCTATCTCGTCTGCCTCGATCAGCTTGACACGTTGGGGATCGTCGGGCGCCATGAGTTTCACCATCGTGCGGAAGAGCAGAGTATATCGTGGTACGCGTTGGACAGGGTCCATCAAAAGTTCGCGCAACCCAACCCGATTCCTCGTATCCGCGTTCGAATATTTGATCCTCTGAGCAGTGATACCAGTGTGGACTAATCATATATCACAAGTCGACACTCACGTCAATGTATGCTGCGAATCCAGAAGATTTTTTCATCATCTCACGCTCGAAAATCGACTGTGCCTCCTCGCGCTTGACGTAATATTGTTTGTAATGTTCAAAACCTCTGAGGTCCTTGAAATGTCGCAGGGCAACATCACCTATATTTGCAGATCCGTTCGGCGCCACTATCTTCTCTAGATCCGCCAGGAAAGCCTCATTGACCGGCAAAAGGTTGTCGATATTACCAAATAGTGTCTTTGCCTCGTAGGGTGGCAATATTGCTGTGCTTTTGCTTTTCGAGAATTGGCGCAATGGGTCTGCATAGTCGTTTTTGAGGGTTCGAAGACGCCTGACGTACGACCGCTCCGTATTTATAAGCTCATTGACGACCTCTGATAATGCAGACGAGTCTGTCACTGATCGTTTGCGCTGTGGTTCGCCCTTGAACATAGTGTAGTGCATCAGACTTGAGCGAGGGCGTTGAAGTTTCCGCTCACTGCATGTTGTGTGATTGTAGTCTCGGTGGCAGATGGCAAAATATTGTTGTCGTCCTGACCGAGCCACGGGTCTCCAAGCGAGAGTACCAAATCCTGAACATCTAACAGAAATCATGCAAAATTCGGGCGTATAAGATGTGGCAGCATACCTTCAGGAAGTCTCTTTCCTCCTTCACACCCCTCTATCACGACCCCACAATAAAACACGCGTTTCGTGACGGAGGTATCGGAGCGTTTGCGAGGGGTATCATCGCCACTGGCGAGAGGTACCACTTTTCGGGGAGATATGTTGAGTGCCATCCCGCCCTCAGTACATCTAAGGGGGTATTGGTTTGTCAATGTGGCTTGCCCGAGCCGAACACGAGGATTCGTTTCACAGACATCAACTTTTAGGTGCGCGTCCGTCACGTGATCGGACGACCAAAAAGCGGTGCTGCTACTTGTACGACGAGAAAAATGCAATGAGACTAAGGAATGCTATGGGTAACGAATCTAGTGACATGGATGAGTATGTGTGCGAGGTTCCATTGGACAAGCGGTCATGCCGAGGAAATTATTACTTAAATATTAAATCATGAACGATCATGAGTGTGAATATCGTCATAGTCTCTAGTGATGGTGCTTTGCGTGAATCTTTGCAAGAATGAAAAATTACGTCGAATGCGCACGGAACCTGGGGTAGCATCTTCTTCGCGCCCCTCCGACGGTAGGGGAGAAGCCGTGAACCGGCGCCGGGGAACACGTGAAAAGAATATACCCTTCTTTTGCGAAGGTTGGTCGACCCCAAACTCTCTTGTGGATATTTCTGAGCACAGGAAGTGAAGGTCAGGCTGAGAATAGGGCCGCTCCGTGGTCGTGAGCAAAGGTCGCGCGGCGCCTTCCACGTGCAATGACATTGTTGTCAGCGCAGACGGTAACGCTTCGCTCGGGACATCCGGCGCACTCCGGACTCTCCGACGGAGTGATTCTCTCGACCACCACTTCAACAAGCTGGAATTGGACACGGAACTCCTCGTGGACGGCTCGCGGGACAGGGCGATAGTTGGAGAAGCTGGTCGAGGGGTAAAGAAACCACGGACGTTCTCGATCATAGACTTGCTCCGCTTCGGCGTGCAATCCATCTTCGACACAGTCCGGACTTCAACGTGCGACTGGAAACCGTCGGCTTTGTCCAGAGGTGCTGGTAGAGGAGAGTGGATTGTGAGCGGGGTGACAGGAGTAGCAAAAGACACGGATGAACAATGGGACATTGGGGATGGCGACTCCAGGGGAGGTTCATTGCCGTCTTCGTCTCCTTGTTGAGACGTGGCTTTAGTCATCGCGACAATCTTGAGCCTGCTGGGGTGTTGCCCCTTCTTGACTGGGTTTGACACCACAGAAAGCGTGCAACTGGAAGTCGAATGATTTTCCACGTCGGCAAGTATCCTGTTGCCCTCCACAAAGCTTTTTTTGCGAGGAACAAGAACACTCTCACGCTTCGTTAATCTGTTCTTTGCAGCGACACTCATTGCGCTTGCCATGGTCAGCGCAGAAGTGGATCGTGAAAAGGAACGGGTGACCCTCTGTGCCTCGAAAAGATCTTCTTCGTGCGTATGTGCATGGAAACGCGCGGTAAGACACTTTTCCGAAAAGACGTCCAGCAAGCCACGGTCCACCTGTTCTCTTGCAGACGCTGTCGAGCGAACAAGGTGGAATGTATTCGATTCTGGCATTGGGGCTAGGTGACCAGCAACTAGCGATCGACGATTGAGTCCAGCCATAGGTACAGCAGCCGTGATCTCAGGTTTCGCGGTGCTTTCGTCTGGGAGGGTTAATTGAGTTCCAGGCAGAGGAAACGCATTCTCGCTGGATCCTGGAATAACGGCATCAACATCATTCAACTCCGGGATAGACTGTATGGTTGGTAAAGGACTGATTGTCTCGAACTGTACGTCCCCGGGAGGACAACCTATGAAATCGGCTTGAAGGCTCGAGGGTGGTTCGTCGTTCCACGGCACAACTTCCACGATAGCGCGTCGGATGGCATCCACCCATATGTCCTTTTCGCGGCGACACGACGCCGCAAATTCGAACAGATGGTATTTTGAAGATAAGCGAAACCAACTCGGCAGCAAGACTGCACGACCATCGTTAAACGGAGATGCAGAGCCATCGAACACTACTTACCATCGTCAACATTCGAGTCCACCAGCTCGAATCCCCTCAGGTTAAACCAATGCTTGGGTTCGTACGCCTTGGATTTGGCGACTTTGACGAGGACAAGAAACCCACCAGGGAAGAGGAACGCGCCAAGATACTTTGCTCTGACGGTGCCAAGTCTGGCCATGTTCGTACTACGATAATGGATGACGTCAAGAGAACCGGAAAGATGACAGGGGCCCAAGGTTGACAAAAAAGTTGACAGCGACGCAGACTGCGTCGGCCTGGTATGACTTGCAGTCGAGGTCAACAGACCCTGAGTGATCCGGGACACAATTTGAGCTGATTTTGCGAGCAGGTCCTGCTGTCGACGAGCCTCATCTACCAAGCGAGCAACCGCTCGCATTGTGCGCAGGGCCATTTTCGCGGAATCTAGGCTGTCCCTAGACGAGTCATCGTTGTACTTTTGTGGCCCAGTTCGCTCCTGTAACTGATCAAAGAGAAGGGGGTACCTGCAAACTCTCTGGACGGGTTTAATCATGTAATCCATAAACATCAGGCGCGGTCTTCGACTGCTTGTATCCCTGTCGGCATGGCCACATTCGGAGGTACTCAATGTAGCCATTTTGAGATTTTTACTGGATAGTGCGTCCAGAGACGGGAGTGAATGTCGCCGTTTGTCCGGATCCAGGGGGTGTTTTATGGACTCTGAACAGGGTATCGATTCCTCGGAGACGTCCTGCGACTGCATTTCGGTGGCGGCGGTAGCACAGCGCGATTCGAACGCGTTCCATTCGATTGGGTATCTATGCTGAACTTTGCGTACGAGATCAAACGCTTCCGAGTGGCCGGAACAAAAAGCCTGGTATTGATGAAAACTGGAGGCCTGACTGACACGTTGGGAAAGAAAATGCGGCGTGGAATAAGGAACACGTACGTGATCAATGAAAACGGTGGAGACTGCATGTATGGCGCGATGGACATTGGGGGGAGGATAGCGGTGGGACTGAGCACTATGGGCGAGAAAATCCCTCGGAGACATGGATATGCCAAAAGGGGAGACGACCTGACGGAGCTGGCGGATGAGTCTCTCGTGCAAGTCGAGAATCTCCTCTGCATTTCTGGTGATAGCATCCAGGTCGGAGGCAGAGAAGAGATGACGCGTGGTACACTTTTCCACTCTCGCGGGAACAGAATGCGGCAAAGCGGAGCCCGAGTCTGGAGGATGCAAGGTACATGTGGTTGGGTTGAGAGGAGGGTGGGACAGCGTGCGCAAGGATGAGGACTGCGGATGGCTTCCTTGAATAGAAGGGGGGCGTGAGAAGTAAGGTATGGAGGGGTTCGAGTGTGGTAGCGGCAAGGAGGAGCGGATTTTCAGCACGGGAAGGAGACGAAGGTAGACCTGGGCGGTGGATCAACGGCGGACAGTGCGAGAGAGGGAGGGGAGTTTACGGAAACGAGGGTTCTCAGGTCAAGAAGATAGCCGAGCTCTGTGGACAAGAGCTCGGAGAGAGCATGAAAGCGTCTGGAAGACTCGCGGTCGGCAGAGGACATGTCGATTGAAAGGAACGAATCTGGGTCGCTGGAGTCAGTGGCGAGGTGAGGACGGAGATCGTCTTCGTTGTCGGACGAGTCAACGGCGAGATGAAAGGTCGGCCGGGGGCGGGGGTCGTGGAGGGACATGGGGGGGGGGGTGGAGGAGCGTCGTGGGGGAGATGGCTGAGAGAGAACGGACGAAGAGAGGGATTTTGACCTGGCCAGGTTGTCCGCATTCGGAGTCGCAGCGGAGATCATGACGAGAGAGGGAAAGCGGTCTCGAGAGAGAGAGAGAACAACGACACCTGCCGTAATAGGAACAGCCAATCAAAAACCGATCCTGGCGATCTAAAATAACCGTGCCAGCTGACGTCATAATTGAAATAAAAAAAATACAAGTACTTTTTATTTATTTACGTAATATTGGGTACTAATATAAATCCATCTTGTCGTCCGATCTTGGCGTGAAGGGTATGTTTTTTGCTTCGGCTTGTTCGCGACGCAGCTTTTCCTTGTCGAGAAATTGGCACAGCGCTCGGACGTTCTTCCCACTGAACACCCGAAACGCCGACCGTTGATCCCCGTTAAGCGTCTGTATGGGATCCGAATCTGTCAGTGCCGGCTGTCGCAATCCGATTCCTGCTTACTTCTGGGGCTCGCTCCGAAAACCGGCTCAATCCCATCCGTCGCGCAGCTGGAACACCAGTTACCGTCAGATGGTTCAGTCTCGGTGCATTCCGCAACAGATGATGTATCGCTTTCAGTGAGATCCGGTCGCAGTACGACATGTGAAGTCGCTCCAGCGATCGCGCGTGATCCCCAAGGTGGTAGATCGCGTTGTCGGTCAGCTTCGGTACCCGCACAAGCACCAATCGATGCAGTCGATGCAGACTTGCCAACTCAAATACTGTCATGTCTGTCAATAGTCGACAGACTGTCTGACCGTCAGCACATCCTCACAGAGAGAAATCCCCGTCCGTACATGCTAGGTCCACCGACTGCAGTTCGATACATTTCCGTGCCAGCTTCACGATCGCCGCGTCCGTCACCTGCCACACATGCGCCAGCGTCAATACCCCCAGTTGCACCCCAAGCTTGCAGATGTTCTCCACCGTCCGATCCGTCAAGTTCGTGCACCCCGCCAACGACAACGTGTGCAACGATGGCGCATGCACGAGCACCCCCTCGATCCCTTCGTCCGTCAACTTCGTACAGTAACTCAGATCGAGAACGCGCAAGTCCACTGCAGTGTGCCGCAGTATCAGCGGCGGCAGTCCGTCTAGCCATGTAGATGGTCGATGCGGTAGTGGCTTGTCAGTTCCCGTCGCCGGCTTGGGCCCCTTCTTAATCGGACTTGGAAGTGCCTTGTCTGTCAACAGTGGACAGCGCGCGAGGCGGAGCATCCGCAACTTGCGAGAGTACATCCAGATATCCCGTACCGACACCGCGGACAGCAGCGGTTCGTCGCACAACTCCAGTTCAACGAGCTTTGAAAACGTTTTCGCTATCCCAGACACGGTAGGATCTGTCAACACAACGCCGCTTAGTTGTAGCCATTGCAATGGTGGCGCTTGCAAAACCAGTTCCACGATGGCCACGTCCGAGACGAATTTGCACCCCGTCAGATCCAGCCCCTGCAGGTTCGGGTTATCCATCGCTAAACGAATGATGGTCTTGTCCGACGTATCTGGTACTCCAGAGAGTACGACAGACTCGAGCCGTCTACAAAACGTCATTTCTGATGTGACCCATTCATCTTTGACTCCGCAGTTTGGATCACGTATCACTAGATGCTTGACGAGCCTTCGTTCTGCTTCCGTATCTGGAAGACGGTCTATAAGCCGCTCCATGTCTTCATAGTCGGTTCCATCCATGGATGGTGTGCTGTTGTGGTTCAGTTGAAGCGATTTGACCAAATAGATTCGCGCTACAGCTGGACGTGGTACGTTTTCAACCACTGTCATCCTCACGCTGTGGACATCGACAACCCTACAGCTTGCGTAATCTTTTACAACCTTGAATGACTTCGACAACCTCGAGCTCGTCAACGGTCACCGCAGCCGCGAAGCCCTCCAACTCGCTGCCGGTTTACCCCCCACCTCCGCCCAGTCCTTCACGCCGCATCCCAGTCACTCCCGCGGTCCTCAGATCCATCTTTGCTTCATCTCGAACCCCTCACGAAGAAAGGTCCATTTCTCGGGTCGCCTTCTTTAGGTATGTCCTTTTCGGCGCCCAAAAAATGTCTCATAACTCCTCCCAGGTTTACCGGATTCTTGCTGAGCTGTGTTGGTATAAGTCTTGCTGCAGCAAGAGGCTGGGGGGTCAAAAATGGCACTGGGCTGTTGGGGTAGTCAACGGTAACGGAGCGAGACATCGTATTACATGGTCTACGAAACAAGCAACCGTCTCACTCTTCGTCGTCCAACGATCCGTCACTCTCCTTGTCCTGCGCATTCTCCGATCTGTCCGCTTCTGAAACCGGGGTTTGAAACGCACCGCTGGTGCTAGGGCCAGGATCGAGAAGCCCGTCTTGGTCATCCACGCTTGCGGCACTGGTGACCTTGCGCCGTCGGGCGGATGACGGAGGTGGTAAATGAGCCTTCTTAGCGCGAAGAATATCCATAATCTCTATAAGAATAGTGACGTTATGACCATGACGATCGCTCGATGGATGCACAAACCCTGATGGGTCATCTCCTCGTATCCTTTGATACTACGCTTCATAGTCAGCCATCTCCGTTGCAATGAATGGGCACTCCACAAGTTCCAATCGGAGTCGGGAAGGGTCTTCCAGTCAATCTCCGTGTCGTCCCGGACCTTGAGCGAATCGACTCTACCATCATACCGGTCTAAAAGGGATTATTGAAGATAGTAAAGACCCACTTGTGAACAAGGATGTATGCATCCTGTGGACTCCAGCGTGGTTTGTGACCCTCGTTTTTTATCGTCTTGCTCAGCGAGTCCGTCCTATGAAGGCCAATGAGTGGGTTGAATTACCGGGGAAAATAGACAGCACCATTTGATTCGACATTGTTGTCTCCCTCGACGGTTACCCATTTTTTCGCTGACGATTCCCCAAAAGACATCGTTATCAAAATCCTTGCCTTGATTGACGGTCATCTCCGTCACAATCCTCGTGAGCTCCTCTTCCTCTTCCTTGCACCACGGACCGGTGACACGGACTTCGCGATTTGCGATATGATTGCGATAACGATCCCGACAATCTGACGACATCCTGCCAACAATCTCGCCGACCTTTTCCCATTGTTGGCCGAGATTGGTGACAGCCCTAAGGTACCGTACGGAATCAGTTTTACGGCGTTACAGTGGAATGATCTGGTGGCGCACCGCCGCAGCAAGTCGTCCTCCTCTGGCGTCCATTTACCTTGCTGTTTCTTCGGGTGAAATGTCCTCCGAACATGGTGATAAACAGCGATGATCGGGCGTTGGGGAACCGAGGCGGCTTAAGAAAAGTGAAGATGATGGGAGGGGGGAAAACGGGACAAGATCATGATAGGCGTACTTATTTCCGACCAAAAGGCATTTTCCTTGCTCCTTTCATTTTTTTGGAAGATGATCTCTAGAATTTGCTCGTCGGTGAGACCCCTAGACTGGAATTGGAATATCAATCGCTGATGACAGCAGAGATGAAAGACGACGGACAGTTTTGAAAGCTTGTATCGCGTTTTTTAGCTGTTGCTCCTCTATTGCGGAAAATTTGCCCTTCTTGTATACGAGACCTGGATAAAGGATGATAAAGAAAGACGGTCGTTTAGGATAACTCGTTTACCTTGGGTCTTGACCAACTCGGCTAGTTTGCTCGCATTCATCCACTTGTTTGCGAGCATGTGGGCATGCTCAGTGTTTGTCTGTTCGGGGCCAGGGAGACTCATGTCCAATACGCGTTTGTGGGAAGATTTCGTCGATTTCGGCATGGAGGAGAGGGCAAGGGAATTTGAGGTGGAAGGCAGATCTGATTGGGACTGAGAACGGACGACTGCATCCGGAGGAAGGGAAGGGACGGAAGGAGGGACAAATGGGGGCGGGGCGGTGACCGAGGCAGTAGCGGCGGCGGCATCGCCAAGGGACTTGAGGACGGTAGCGATCTTGGAGACATCCATGTCTTGGAGGGCACGGATGATGTCATCGTTGGACATGAACTGGAAGTCAGGGAGCGGGGGACCAAGAGCGGGAAAGATGGGCTGAGAAGATGGATGGGCAAAATCATGAAAGACATAGTGGACGGGAGGAGGAGGGTACTGGATGAATTGAGGAGAAGGATGGTCGGGGTCGGGGTCAGGCAGGAGAGTGGCTTGGTAGGGGGCGATCTCGAGCTGTTGAGGGTCGGAGGTGGCGGAAGCGGCAGCTACAACGGCGCTCAAGAACGCTGCCGAGGAGGACTGCTGGCTGCTGTCAATGTCTGGAGGGAGTGGACCCGGGTCGACCACTTTGTCCTTGTCCTTGTCCTTATCCTTGTCGGTGCACTTTGGCAACTTTTTCTTCCTGTTCGAGTCTGCTTCGCCGTCGGTGCGAGCGCGTTTCTTCTTGGATGTGAACGGACTGTTGGCTTCACCAACGGCGAGCTGAAGTGCGCGCTGGATGTCAGAGGTCAGACTGGCCATGCAGCGTGCAAACGATATTTAGGGTGGGCCGACGACGAGGATGAGGGCAAGCACAAAATAATTCAAGTCATGCGGGTGTGACATCCTCCGAATAATTACCAAATAAAGAAATAACCCGGGTCACGTCACTCTTCCTCAAAGTACCTCTCCTCCTCGTTCCCGACGTCGTACTGCTCGCTCCAGTCCGCTAGATCGTAGTCTGCACCCTGCGAAATGTCGTCAACATCGATCCGAGTTTGTCGTCACCGACGCCCACCTCCAGCATGCCATAGATGAACAGTTCCTTGACCTCTCGCTCAAACTCTTCCGGCGATGCCAACTCCTCCTCGCCTTCGCCCTCCTCCTCCTCCTCCTCCTTTTTCCTTGCCTGTCTCTCCGCCTCCCTCTCTTCTTCGTATCCCGCGAGCAGCGTTCCAAGCTTACCCACTCGCTGCGCACCACCACCCAAGAACCCCTTGTCTGCCCATTCTCTTTCCGCCGCCGCCGCTTCCCGTCCGGGACGCCTCCGTCCCTTCCAGAGATGTGCCCATCGGTCTCGTGCCTCCGCAAATCCCAGCTGCTTCGGCACGTAGTATTTTTTTAATATTTAAACCAGCTCGGTTTCGGTTTCGAGTTCTCCGCTTATCGCTCCAACCT